>JABUQX010012043.1:0-12500 GCA_015478945.1 Trachelipus rathkii | reverse complement strand
TTTTGGCAACCCTAATTTTCTGGCAACCCTAATTTTTGCCTTCGAAGAAGGGGTGCGCCAAACGGTTGCGTCAGCAACCGTTGTACGTATTACCCCCCCTATTTTACGCCCCCTAATTTTTTCGACCGTGGGTCATTTTTGCCCACGGTAATTTTTGATCTTCCTTTAGGGGCTTAGCCCTTTTTTGATGTCTTAACCTTGTTTGACCATGATATTTCGACCAACCCTTTGATCTTCCATGGGTCATTTTTTGCCCACGGTAATTTTTGGCTACCCTTTGGTCTTCCATGGGTCAATTTGGCCCACGGTAATTTTTGGCTACCCTTTGATCTTCCATGGGTCATTTTTAGCCCACGCTAATTTTTGGTCTTCCATGGGTCAATTTTGGCCCACGGTAATTTTTGGCTACCCTTTGGTCTTCCATGGGTCATTTTTGCCCACGGTAATTTTCGACCAACCCTTTGGTCTTCCATGGGTCAATTTTGACCCACGGTAATTTTTTGTCCTTCCTTTAGGGACTTAGCCCTTTTTTGATGTCTTAACCTTGTTTGACCATGATATTTCGGCCTTGACCTTGCCATATACCATGGGTCAATTTTGACCCACGCTAACTTGATGGCTTTGATGGTTCCCAATCACCGTAAGAAGTATCTAGTGATGTTCTATTAGTGTTCTATGATTATTCTATGAGTGCCAGGTGAGTGCCAAGTGAGTGCCAATGAGTGCCAATGAGTGCCAAGTGAGTGCCAATGAGTGCCAAGTGAGTGCCACATAGTGCCAACTGAGTGCCACTTTTTTCAAGCCTTTTCTAGCCTCCCCTGAACCCCGAATAGCCCTAATATGGGTATCTACCCCTAGGTAATAAGGTATGAGGATTCGAATGGCGTATATTACAAGCTGCTAGGATACTTCCTACTATGAGTTAGTATTTTTCTAACACTTATACACACATTCACTATGACACTTATACACACTATGACACTTATAAGCACT
This sequence comes from Trachelipus rathkii, assembly GCA_015478945.1. Taxonomy (NCBI): domain Eukaryota; kingdom Metazoa; phylum Arthropoda; class Malacostraca; order Isopoda; family Trachelipodidae; genus Trachelipus; species Trachelipus rathkii. Next base: position 11,507 of record JABUQX010012043.1, on the reverse strand, counting down.
TACACTCTCCATAGACACTTACATTAAACCATAGACACTTACATTAAACCATATACACTTACATTCACACCCGCACACAGATATTTTGATGTTCTCAACTTTGATGCTCAACTTTGATGCTCAACATTAATGCCTCAGCATTAATGCCTCAACTTGGTTCATCTTTGATGACGTCATCTTTGATACCACCTATATTGATGATTCATCTTTGATGAAATCATCTTTGATGGCTCATCTCTACCCTACATCAAAGAACAGAGTTAATATTAATGTCTAACCTATGTTATAAGCTGATCACCAGGACGCAGCATGATCTCTCCGCGTGAAGTCCCACGAACCCGCACCCGCAGGTGCGACCCGCCGCGTTCCCGCCCGCCGCGTGCGCCCGCAGGCGCAATTTTTCCGCGTACCCGCCCGCCGCGTGCGCCCGCAGGCGCAATATTTCCGCGTACCCGCCCGCCGCGTGCGCCCGCAGGCGCAATATCCCCGCACGAATGAAAAATATATTTACTATGAGTCATTCATTTTTATTTCATACTTAAACATTTTTATTAAAAACATTTTCGCGAACCTAAAACTGTAACTCATTACATACCTATTATTTAAAACATATATTTATTAACATTATTTTTACTTAATACTTTTTACTTAATACTTTTTAATTTATAAATTTTTAAAAATTGTATGTAAGAAGAAAAAGCCAAAGTGTCTGATATATAATCATTTTATTTTACTACAATTGTACGAAATTTTACTAAAAACATATACTTTACATACCTTAAAGCAGTAAAGCAGTAAAACAATAGAGGTGTTATTACCTAACACCTAGGGGATTAGTATGCTTTTGTTTTACTGCTTTACTGCTTTAACTCTCTGCTTTACTGCTTTAACTCATGTTTTACTGCTTTAACTTTCTGCTTTACTGCTTTAACTCTCTGCTTTTACTGTTTTAACTCTCTGCTTTACTGTTTTAACTCTCTGCTTTACTGTTTTAACTCTCTGCTTTACTGCTTTAACTCATATATTTATTAACATTATGTTTTCTTTTATATTTTTTATTTTGTTTTAATACTTTTTATTTATTATTTCTATTTTTATTTTTGTTTTAATACTTTTTTATTTTTAATTTGTAATGTAAGAATAAAAAAATTCAGAGTGTCTGATATATAAACATTTTATTTTAATAAAATTGTACGAAATTTTATTAAAAACATATACTTTACATACCTTAAAGCAGTAAAGCAGTAAAACAAAGGCATACTAATCCCCTAGGTGTTAGGTAATAACACCTCTATTGTTTTACTGCTTTACTGCTTTAACTTTCTGCTTTACTGCTTTAACTCATGTTTTACTGCTTTAACTTTCTGCTTTACTGCTTTAACTTTCTGCTTTACTGCTTTAACTTTCTGCTTTACTGCTTTAACTTTCTGCTTTACTGTTTTAACTCATATGTTTTACTACTTTAGCTCATATATTTATTAACATTATGTTTTTTATTTTATTTTAATACTTTTTATTTATTTTTATTATTATTATTTTTATTTATTTTTATTATTATTTTATTATTTTTATTATCTTATTTTTATTTTTATTTTTATACGTAGTGTAACATTATGTTTTTTATTTTATTTTGTTTTAATATTATTTTTATTTATTTTTATTATTATTTTTATTATTTTATTATTATTTTTATTTTTATTTTTATACGTAGTGTTATTTACTTCATGCCTATTGTTATTATTATTTAGAACACACACACACACACACACACACACACACACACACACACACACACACACATTCACTATGACACTTATACACACATTCACTATGACACTTATACACACATTCACTATGACACTTATACACACATTCACTATGACACTTATACACACATTCACTATGACACTTATACACACATTCACTATGACACTTACATTTACCCATAGACACTTACATTTACACACAGATTTACTTACACACACACATTTACACACACACAGATTTACTTACACTCCACACACACACACACACAGATTTACTTTACACTCACACAGATTTACTCTACACTCACATAGATTTACTTACACTCACACACAGAGATTTACTTACACCACACACAGATTTACTTACACTCACACACAGATTTACTTACACTCACACACAGATTTACTTACACTCACACAGATTTACTTACACTCACACACAGATTTACTTACACACACGCACACTCACTTACACATATAACGTATAATTTATTAAAACATTTTATGTTTTAATTAAACACATACATTTATATTACTCATTCAAATACAACTAAAATTATTTCAAAGTTTCTTAAAACTTCTATAATAAATCAAACATTATCTTTGAACAAAGAATTTATTATTAACTGTTAATACTTTTTGTTTATAAATTTTATAACTATCAAGTTTTAAAATAACTTTTACTAAAATTTTATGAAATTTTATTAAAAACATATATTTTACGTACCTTAAAGCAATAAATCAGTAAGGTCAGCCCCCAGCACCCCTCTACACCAAGCTATGCCACGTTTTGTTCTCTTGACTTACTGCTTTACATCATCTTTAGCCATGTAATAAGTATAAAAATAACAAAATAAGTTCTTCTCTGCTAACATAACATGTATTTTATTAAAATCATTCTAAGTTTTTATTTAAAAATAACAATTATTCACTTACATTTATATTATTCACTCGATGTTAACTAAAAATATTTCAAAGTTTTTTAAATAATTCGGGTTTTCTTTATTATTATTATTATTATCTATGTACATTGACAATCCATCACGAGAAAACACAACTACCCGCACTCCTTACAGATACGAAACTGACCTGACCTCTCTCTGTAAAATGTGTTGAAATAACTACTTTAGGTCTAAATTTAGGATAATCCTTTTTGTACCCCGGGGCGATTTAGGCCTAATTCCCGGTCAAAATATATTTCAAACTGACCTTTTTCTGTAAAAGGTGGTGCAATAACTACGTTAGGCCTAAATTTAGGTATAAATTTAGGATAAACCTTTTTGTATCCCAGGCTGATTTAAGCCTAATACTAGGTCAAAAGGTAATTCCAGTATAGACAAGAATCAAGAATCAATGTTATTATTATTTTATAAATATATTTCAAACTGAAACATGCTGGAACGGTAAGATCCTTTAAGCAGGTAAGAAGGAAATGTTTACCTTTCTTGTGAGTGGACGGAGTAATCCTTATCTCTATATGACCTCGTATGTGATTGGTCGAGAATTATTTTATCGCTTTTAGGTATGAAAAACATGTTTTTTCATATCCTGAACCTGGGTTTCGTTCATTTAAACTCTTAACATACATGTAAATATTTATTTAAGAAAGTAAAAATAAGGATAATAAAAACTTTACTATATAATTAGAAATTTAATAATCATTATCTTACAGTAATTTATATATATATATATATATATATATATATATATATATATATATATTACGGGCAAAGCCCTATTCAAGGAGGGGGTGTTAAAATCAACAAAACTATCAACTAACGCAAATCACGCAGATGAGCACAGACGCGGGCTTTAAAGTGAGGGAGATTAAATTGAGTAGGAAACACAGAAGATGGAAGAGAATTCCACAGAACAGAGGTGGCAGGAAAGAAGGAGGCACCACAGCGAACTAGTCTGGAGTTGCTAATATCAACACAAAACTCATGTGCCGATACAGCACCCCTTGTGCTACGAGGGCGTCTTAAAGGAGGTGGCACGCGAGTGGAAAGCTCCCTCGAGCACTTGCCGCTACGGTACCTATAGAAAAGAGATAAAGCACCAACATCGCGCCGCAAAGATAGAGGGTCAAGTGAACTAGAAAGAAACGGACAGTTTATAAGTCTTTTTACCTTTGACTCGACCCTATCCAAAAGCCGGGTGAAACCTGAGCCCCCCAGATATGAGAGCAGTACTCCATACAAGGGCGGATGAGGCCCTTGTATAGCTGGAGCAACTGAGGGAGGAAAAAAGTCTCGCAGCTCCAAACAGAACTCCCAGTTTCTTTGAGGCCGTCCTATCCAACCGCTGTGATGTGAGGTTTCCAAGACATTTTTTGTTTATTTTAAGCCAATATTTGTATATTATCAACAGGAGAGACGAGAAACCATCGAAAGAGATAGAAAGTTAAATTTTTTAGAGAGGGAGATTTGAAGAAGTTGAGTTTTTAAAGAATTGAATTTCACAAGGTTGAGACGACCCCACCCGGAAATTCTATCCAGATCAGCGAGAATAGAATCGGAAAGATTAAGACGAGAGGCAATTCTAGAAGTAAAAGAGGGAGCAGAATTGAAATGAGTTGAAGAATGAAGGGTCGAGTCATCGGCATAAGAGTGGATAGAGTTAGATGTGCAGGTGAGAAGATCATTAATGAAAAGTAGGAATAAAGTAGGAGATAAGACAGAACCTGAGGAACACCACTATTGAAAGAAAGGAAGAAGAAGTCGCCCCATCAACAACAGCCGATATTGAGCGATTTGAAAGAAAACTAGACATAAGTAAGCAAAGAGAATGAGGAAACCCAAAGGAGGGGAGCTTGGAGAGCAGTGACGCGTGCCATACCCGGTCAAATGCTTTGGATATGTCAAGCGCCACCACGCAAGTCTCCCCGTAGTTCCTAAGGGTGGAAAACCATAAATCGGTTAAATAGGAAAGTATATCACCAGTAGACCTCGAACGCCGAAAGCCGTACTGGCGATCGGAAAGAAGAGAATGAGATTCCAGATGGTCTAAGAAGTGAGAGTTGAGAAGGGTTTCAAAGATCTTAGATAGAATACAGGTGAGAGCTATAGGGCGATAGTTAGAAGGATCAGAGCGGCTTCCTTTTTTCGGAATAGGTTGAACATGTGCGTGCTTCCAACACTGAGGGAAAGTGTTAGTATTGAGACATAGAGAATATAGTTGAACGAGGGGAGGGGCCAGCTCGGAAGCACACTCCCTCAAAACTCGGGGAGGAATGCCATTCCGGGCCCCCGCCTTCCTAACGTTCATAGATCTCAGGAGCCCATGCACCCGATCAAATGTAATCACAGGCAAAGACATAGGACACCTGAGAGGAGAAGGTGGAGGAGGAGGAATGCCAGAATCGTCCAGGGTTGAGTTAGAGGAAAATAGGAGGCCGAAGAGATTGGCCTTTTCAGTTGGAGAGTTAGCAACAGAGCCATCAGATCGAATAAGAGGAGGAAAGGTAGATTTACAGAAGTTGTTAGAGATGTTTTTGGCAAGAGGCCAGAAAGATTTATCAGTAGGAGAACCAAGGAGGTTAGCGCACTTTCGTTTTATGAAAGCCCGCTTTGCTCGTCGAAGAGTATCCCTGCAACGATTTCTAGCTGAATGAAAATTAGCGAGAGTGATAGGAGAACGAGAATTTTTCCACCCCCGATAAGCGCTGTCTCTGGCCTGAATGGCCAAAGAACAGGCACGATCGAACCATGGATTATGAGGAGAGAAAGATTTAGTTGAAGAAGGAATGAACCTGCTCATCCCGTCAACGATTACAGCTCCCACCTTAGTGGCAGAAGCCGAAGCGTCATCAGAGTCAAAGCAGTCATTCCAATTATAGTTAGCGTAGAAGCGACGCAATGCCCCCCAATCACCCCGATCAAAGTGCCAGAAACGCATATATATATATATATATATATATATATATATATATATATATATATATATATATATATATATATATATATAAGGATAACATTAAATATATACAATGATTTTATATAAGGTTCACATTAAATATAATACAGGAATATTATTATATATAACACTTCCACATACATTTTACACATACTGTTTATGATTATTTTATATTAAAATTCTCTAAATCTTTGCAAATATGCCAATCATTTATATCATTATCGATGATATAGTTTCGTGTCTCAGTAATACCTTCAGTTAACACATACGTAAAAAGTTCCCGTTCAGATATCATAGTATATTTACATTCTGGATCACCTGCATAAATACTTTCTTGCCATTGTTTTCTAAGTAGATAAATGAATTTCTGTACGTCTATAGAACTTAGGAAGCGGTCGATGATAACCGTAGGATCATCGATCAGGGTTTTCTTAAATGCGTAGTATTCTTGGTATAACATGTAATGAACTACGTTTACGTAATTAGATAACACATATGTCTTCTTCAGCTGTATTAACATGCGCTTACGTACCTCTAACATATATTTCATCTGCGCTAGGCCTGAAATGTAGAATCCAAATGATGTAGGTTCAAATACTGTTGTTTCATTATTTCTCACCCATAATCTAACTTCCAAGCTGATTATGTTTTGATGTTTATAAAATGCTAGAGTAAGTTGCTTATCGCTGGTTTCTTCGCACAGGCTAATAACTGTTTCGGTCCAGTTTAAAGCTGAGCTTGGTTTAAAGTATTCTGTAAGCCACTCTTCAGTGTGATTACATATACAAAGTAATTCATCTGGACTCATGAAAATACGCTTTGTATTATAACAGGGTGATTGGGTGGCACACTTGAAAAATTCAAATCCATCGGGTTTTCTTTTATATAAGAATGAAACCCTACTTCCGGGGATCTTGATTTCCCACTGGACAATGTCTTGTATTGAGGTATACATGTTAAGGTGAATCATGATATACACTTAGTGAAAATAGAACACTTTTATTACAAACCAGAGAACTTGTGCACCGCTTAAGAGCCAAAACGAGTATGATTTTAAAATGAGTTTGGATCTAAAACACGCATCCTCCAATATAATTTTCATCCAATCACAGATAAGGTTCAGGATATGAAAAAACATGTTTTTCATACCTAAAAGCGATAAAATAATTCTCGACCAATCACATACGAGGTCATATAGAGATAAGGATTACCCCGACCAATCACAAGAAAGGTAAACATTTCCTTCTTACCTGCTTAAAGGATCTTACCGTTCCAGCATGTTTCAGTTTGAAATATATTTATAAAATAATAATAACATTGATTCTCGATTCTTGTCTATACTGGAATTACCTTTTGACCTAGTATTAGGCTTAAATCAGCCTGGGATACAAAAAGGTTTATCCTAAATTTATACCTAAATTTAGGCCTAACGTAGTTATTGCACCACCTTTTACAGAAAAAGGTCAGTTTGAAATATATTTTGACCGGGAATTAGGCCTAAATCGCCCCGGGTTACAAAAAGGATTATCCTAAATTTAGACCTAAAGTAGTTATTTCAACACATTTTACAGAGAGAGGTCAGGTCAGTTTCGTATCTGTAAGGAGTGCGGGTAGTTGTGTTTTCTCGTGATGGATTGTCAATGTACATAGATAATAATAATAATAATAAAGAAAACCCGAATTATTTAAAAAACTTTGAAATATTTTTAGTTAACATCGAGTGAATAATATAAATGTAAGTGAATAATTGTTATTTTTAAATAAAAACTTAGAATGATTTTAATAAAATACATGTTATGTTAGCAGAGAAGAACTTATTTTGTTATTTTTATACTTATTACATGGCTAAAGATGATGTAAAGCAGTAAGTCAAGAGAACAAAACGTGGCATAGCTTGGTGTAGAGGGGTGCTGGACTGATTTACTGATTTATTGCTTTAAGGTACGTAAAATATATGTTTTTTAATAAAATTTCATAAAATTTTAGTAAAAGTTATTTTAAAACTTGATAGTTATAAAATTTATAAACAAAAAGTATTAACAGTTAATAATAAATTCTTTGTTCAAAGATAATGTTTGATTTATTATAGAAGTTTTAAGAAACTTTGAAATAATTTTAGTTGTATTTGAATGAGTAATATAAATGTACGTTTTTAATTAAAACATAAAATGTTTTAATAAATTATACGTTATATGTGTAAGTGAGTGTGCGTGTGTGTAAGTAAATCTGTGTGTGAGTGTAAGTAAATCTGTGTGAGTGTAAGTAAATCTGTGTGTGAGTGTAAGTAAATCTGTGTGAGTGTAAGTAAATCTGTGTGTGAGTAAGTAAATCTGTGTGAGTGTAAGTAAATCTATGTGAGTGTAAGTAAATCTGTGTGAGTGTAAGTAAATCTGTGTGTGTGTGTGTGTGTGTAAATCTGTGTGAGTGTAAGTAAATCTGTGTGAGTGTAAGTAAATCTGTGTGTGAGTGTAAGTAAATCTGTGTGAGTGTCTATGGGAAAATGTAAGTGTCATAGTGAATGTGTGTATAAGTGTCATAGTGAATGTGTGTATAAGTGTCATAGTGAATGTGTGTGTGTGTATAAGTGTAAGTGTGTGTATAAGTGAATGTGTGTATAAGTGTCATAGTGAATGTGTGTGTGTGTGTGTGTGTGTGTGTGTGTGTGTGTGTGTGTGTGTGTGTGTTCTAAATAATAATAACAATAGGCATGAAGTAAATAACACTAAAGTATAATAAAAATAAAATAATAAAAATAATAAAAATAATAATAAAAATAAAAATAAATAAAAAGTATTAAAACAAAATAAAATAAAAAACATAATGTTACACTACGTATAAAAATAAAAATAAAAATAAGATAATAAAAATAATAAAATAATAATAAAAATAAATAAAAATAATAATAATAAAAATAAATAAAAAGTATTAAAATAAAATAAAAAACATAATGTTAATAAATATATGAGCTAAAGTAGTAAAACATATGAGTTAAAACAGTAAAGCAGAGAGTTAAAGCAGTAAAGCAGAGAGTTAAAGCAGTAAAACATGAGTTAAAGCAGTAAAGCAGAAAGTTAAAGCAGTAAAACATGAGTTAAAGCAGTAAAGCAGAAAGTTAAAGCAGTAAAGCAGTAATGTAGAACAATAGAGGTGTTACCTAACACCTAGGGGATTAGTATGCCTTTGTTTTACTGCTTTACTGCTTTAAGGTATGTAAAGTATATGTTTTTAATAAAATTTCGTACAATTGTATTAAAATAAAATGTTTATATATTCAGACCTCTGTGTTTTTATTCTTACATACAAATTAAAATAAAAGTATTAAAACAAAAATAAAAATAGAAATAATAAATAAAAAGTATTAAAACAAAATAAAAAATAAAAAAAGAAAACATAATGTTAATAAATATATGAGTTAAAGCAGTAAAGCAGAGAGTTAAAACAGTAAAGCAGAGAGTTAAAACAGTAAAGCAGAGAGTTAAAACAGTAAAGCAGAGAGTTAAAGCAGTAGCAGAAAGTTAAAGCAGTAAAGCAGAGAGTTAGCAGTAAAGCAGAAAGTTAAAGCAGTAAAGCAGTAAAACAAAGGCATACTCCCTAGGTGTTAGGTAATAACACCTCTATTGTTTTACTGCTTTACTGCTTTAAGGTATGTAAAGTATATGTTTTTAGTAAAATTTCGTACAATTGTAGTAAAATAAAATGATTATATATCAGACACTCTGAATTTTTTCTTACATACAATTTTTAAAAATTTATAAATTAAAAAGTATTAAGTAAAAAGTATTAAGTAAAAATAATGTTAATAAATATATGTTTTAAATAATAGGTCTGTAATGAGTTACAGTTTTAGGTTCGCAAAAATGTTTTTAATAAAAATGTTTAAGTATGAAATAAAAATGAATGACTCATAGTATATATATATTTCATTCGCGGGATGGTTGAGCCTCGCAGGGCGCACGCGGCGCTTCGGTACGCGAAATATTGCGCCTGCAGCACGCGGCGGGCGGGGAATATTGCGCCTGCGGGCGCACGCGGCGGGCGGGAACGCGGCGGGTCGCACCTGCGGGTGCGGGTTCGTGGGACTTCACGCGGAGAGATCATGCTGCGTCCTGGTGATCAGCTTATAACATAGGTTAGACATTAATATTAACTCTGTTCTTTGATGTAGGGTAGAGATGAGCCATCAAAGATGATTTCATCAAAGATGAATCATCAATATAGATGGTCTCAAAGATGACGGCATCAAAGATGAGTCATCAAAGTTGAGGCATCAATGCTGAGGCATTAATGTTGAGGCATCAAAGTTGAGGCATCAAAGTTGAGGCATCAAAATATCGAGTGTGTGAGTGTAAGTGTATCTGTGTGTGGGTGTGAGTGTAAGTGTATATGGTTTAATGTAAGTGTCTATGGTTTAATGTAAGTGTCTATGGAGAGTGTAAGTGCTTATAAGTGTCATAGTGTGTATAAGTGTCATAGTGAATGTGTGTATAAGTGTTAGAAAAAGACTAACTCATAGTAGGAAGTATCCTAGCAGCTTGTAATATACGCCATTCTCATACCTTATTACCTAGGGGTAGACACCCATATTAGGGCTATTCTAGGCTCAGGGGAGGCTAGAAAAGGCTTGAAAAAAGTGGCACTCAGTTGGCACTATGTGGCACTCACTTGGCACTATGTGGCACTCACTTGGCACTCATTGGCACTCACTTGGCACTCACTTGGCACTCATTGGCACTCACTTGGCACTCACCTGGCACTCACCTGGCACTCATAGAATAATCATAGAACACTAATAGAACACCACTAGATACTCCTTACGGTGATTGGGAACCCTCAAAGCCATCAAATTTGCGTGGGTCAAAAATTGGTCTCCACGGTATATGGTAAGGTCAGCACAAATATCATGGTCAAACAAGGTTAAGACATCAAAAAGGGCTAAGTCCCAAGGAAGGACAAAAATTACCGTGGGTCAAATTTGACCCATGGAAGACCAAAGGTTGGTCGAAAATTACCGTGGCAAAATGGCCCATGGAAATAATCAAAGGGTAGCCAGTACTCACTGTGGGCCAAAATTGACCCACTTGAAGACCAAAATTACCAGGCTAAAATGACCCATGGAAGATCAAAGGGTAGCCAAAAATATGGGTCAAAATTGACCCATGGAAGACCGTGGGTATCCAAAATTACCGTAAGCAAAAATGACCCATGAAGATCAAAGGGCTGGTCAAACATCATGGCAAACAAGGTTAAGACATCAAAAAGGGCTAAGCCCCTAAAGAAAAAATTACCGTGGGCAAAAATGACCCACGGTCGAAAAATAGGGGGGCAAATAGGGGTATTACACAACGGTTGCTGACGTGCAGTTCCAGCGTATGCAACCCTTCTTCGAAGGTTGCAAAATTAGGGGTTGCCGAAAATTAGGCTGCCAAAAAATTAGGTTCTAAAAAAATTAGGTTCTCTAAAAATTAGGGTTCTCAAAAATTGCCCTAAAAATTAGGTTCTCTCTAAAAATTAGGATCTCAAAAATTAGGTTTTCAAAATACCGTGGGCCAAAAATGACCCATGGAAGACCAAAGGATTATCGAAAAAGGTAAAGGCCAAAGTCAAGGCCCAAAAAGGTCAAGGGCAGGTAAAAAATTTGGGCTCAAAAAAGGTAGCCCAAAAAGGTCAAGCCCAAAAAGGTCAAGGGCAGGTAAAAAAATTGGTCAAAAAGGCCTCAGGTAGGTTCCTGGACGCTGTGGTCAAAATGACCACGTCCAATATGGTAGTCCTACTACTTATATATATATATATATATATATATATATATATATATATATATATATATAT
>JABUQX010012042.1:17500-26690 GCA_015478945.1 Trachelipus rathkii | reverse complement strand
GTGCTCAATTTTCTGACGAGGAGATTGGATTGACGGAGTGATAGAGGCCTCCTGAACAATGCAGTGGCGAGGCTGTTAATCAATGGTTCGAACCTGACATGATAGAAAATTTTCTGGTCTTATTATTGCACATTAGTCTCAACGGTTGTTGATGATCCATGTTGGCGTTGCTGTATTGGTTTGGTTTGCTTCTATAAACTCATGATCACCAGCAATGCCAAGTGACCCCTGTGGTGGTTCCAAGCACCCTTCTATAGATTTATTTATAATGCACATCATAAGACTATTCTAAAATATCTATAAGAGACTTATTCGGGTACAGGAGTAGGAATGAGCTACTGTACATTTATCAAACGGCGACCCTATTGTCAATGCTTCGAATCCTGCCGGGTGAATTTTTGTCATATTATTCCATTTATTGACTATATATATATATATATATAATATATATATATATATATATATATAATATATATATATATATATATATATATATATATAAATAAATTATAATAAAATTTTTGTATATATATATATATATATATATATATATATATATATATATTTGGAGTTGCCTGAATTTGGTTTGTTGCTCCTGTAACTTTTACAGATTTAAATAAGTACCAAGTTCCTGCAACGATGTCAAAGCAGGGGACTTAAAAACTGAGAGATAGGAAAGCCCAAAGGCAGGCCAGAACACCGATGATATAGGTCATTATTAAATGTAAAGTACCTACAATTGCATCAAAGTCTAAGTAATGCAAGGAAAGTATCTAATCCAACAGGAAGATCATCAAAATGGTCAGATAAAAAAATCGCTGGTCTATTTCCCTTTTTAACTCCTATTAATTCTTCTGTCAGATGGTCTAAATTTTTATTCTTATATAGAAGCGGAATCCTTTTTTTTTAATTTTATATTATATTTCAATGTTTTATTCCTTTTGTTTTACTGAGTTGTATTGATGGCTGGTCTCTTTTTTTTTTTTTTTTATGGTTTTATTGAAATTTTAGTGGTTTCATTCTTTGTGACCGAGTATCAGTTTCTTTTACTCTTTTTATTTTTAATGGAAATCTGAAGAGGACTCTGTTGAGTCCGAAAGATCAATTTCCCTTTTCAGTGGATTTATTCTATGTAAACACACAAAAGAAACACTGATCAAAATTTACTCAAATTGAACAGTTTATAGGTTCTCAGTTGTCGCTGAAGAGATAATTGAGTACATTTCGGTCAGCGAAAACTTTAAAATTGTCAAAATGAGAAGTATGAAACTGTTCCCTCATATATATATATATATATATATATATATATATAATATATATATATAATAATAATTATATATTATATTATATATATATATACTATATATTATATATATATAATAAGCTATATATAATATATATATATATATATATATATTATATATAATATATATATATATTATATACAGAAATTTTTTTACATATCGAAATCCATATTTCTATCACTCATTGGCCTAATCATGAATTATTATTTCGCAAATTAATTTAATTTGACCTGATATTATTCCTTAAAACCTTGTGTAAACTGCTAATGATTAATTTTTTAAATTAAAGTTTCATCTTTAACGCAAAAACTTCAGATTTAATATTAAATAATAAGTGAAATTGGCAAGGAACTATAATACTTCCATCGCTGAAAATTATTGTAAGCCAGGTCGAATGATTTAATTTTCATCAAAGTACTTCATGTAATATACTTTACATCGAAAAGAAATGCTATGAAATTGTTTGTGATAATAATAATAATAATAATAATAATAATAATAATAATAATAATAATAATAATAATAATAATAATAATAATAATAATAATAATAATAATAATAATAATAATAATAATAATCAAAATAATAATAATAACAATAATATTAAAATAACAGTAATAGATTATTAATAAAAACAGATAAAATAGGAATATTTCACAATACGACAGTAATAATAATAATAATAATAATAATAATAATAATAATAATAATAATAATAATAATAATAATAATAATAATAATAATAATAATAATAAAATAATAATAATAATAAAATGAACAAGTATTTAAGAAGCCGACATATCTTTTATGAGTACAACCAGAATAAAATAATAACAATAAAAATATCAATAATAATAATAAAAATAATAATGATAACAATGACAACAATAAAAAATAATAAAATTATTAAAAATAATAAGGCGTCAAATCCTATACCTCCAATCAAATAATAATCTATTATGTGACAGAAGAGTATAGCAAATGACGAACAAAAATATCTAAGCACAATATTATAAATAACGAAAAATATTATCAATGGAACCAATCCTATACGTCCGATTGTATAATAAGGATATTGTACAAAAGAAAATATATAGCAAACAATAAAATATATTACTCTAAAATATTATAAGTTATCACAATATTTAAAAACTATCTAATCCTATAATTCCAATTGTATAATAAATGAATTTACTATACAAAAGAAAATCTATAGCAAAGGATAAAATAAAAAGTAAATAAATAAATAAATATTTAATATTTCTATTAAGATCAAAACAAAGATTAAATTCTGATCCTAATACTCTCAATCAAATAATAAAAATATTATTCAACCAAAAATTATTTAAAGAAACAAATAAATATTTCTCAATTACTTTGGACTGTTTTTTAAAAATTAACATTAATAAAAAATGTAAACGTCTAGAGTATATCTTCAAAATGATTTAAAATAAATAAAACATTTACTATAATAAATAACTTACTGTTTTGTTAACAGGAACACAGGTACATCCATAAATACAAGACACTTCGTAAAAAAAAATATTAATCACATAAAAAAATATTTTAACACTTAATTTCAAAATCGATTTCAAATATGACAGACCAACACAGAAAAGGTATTATATACTACTACAAATAATATAAGAAATAAAGAAACGGGATTTCGTCGTCGTAAATTATACATATAAAATATCGTCTGCCAGATAAATGCGTAACACCAAACACATCAGAGAAAAAGTGGAAAAAAATCACGGAGAAATGACAAACCTGACTTTAAATACTCAAATAAAATATAATGGTTACTTATAATCCAATCATATGCAAAATAAATTTAGAAACAATGCGCAAACTATTATTTATTAAAGGTATTTAGAAGAAATGACCTACCTTCTTATTATGAAGAGTGGGCGGGGCTTAATCAGAACACCTTCCTAAATTACTTTACAACAAAATAAAAAAAAATAAAAAAACTGATAAAAATATCAAAAGACATGTTATATACACAATTAGAGCTCCACACCACTGCAAGCGGTAAGGTCTATAATAGATTCATATTGCATGTTAAAGTCATCCTTAAGAATTCTTTGAAATTAATTTTAAAATAAAATTTTATCACAAACAAAATATTTGCTAAAATAATAATAATAATAATAATAATAATAATAATAATAATAATAATAATAATAATAATAATAATAATAATAATAATAATAATAATAATACATTGGCTTGATTTTTATTATTATTATTATTATTATTATTATTATTATTATTATTATTATTATTATTATTATTATTATTATTATTATTATTATTATTATTATTATTATTATTATTATTATTATTATTATTATATGATAATGGGACTTACATGGTATTATTAATAAAAAGATAAAATTGAAAATAAAGCTAAATTAAATAAATAATGTACCCTATAAATAAAAGATCGAACATTTGCAGTAATATCATATAGTTAAATATATATATAGTATATATATATATATATTATATATAATATAATATATATATATATATGATATATATATTATATATAATACGCTCTTGCATAAATATATTATACAATTTTTTAAGGATGGCTTTTCACTGAAAATTAAAATCATGGGGGTTGAATCAAATAAAGGGAAATACTTACTTTGAAAAACAGCTTTTTTAAAGCCAAAATGAAGTCTCAACAATAACTTGAATGATTCAGCGTTACGATAATATATATTATATATATATATATATAATATATTATATAATCATATATTATATATATAAATATATATATATATATATATATATATATATATATATATATATATATATATATTATATATTATTATATATATATATATATATATAAATTATATATGATATATATACAGGGTGTATCGTTAATATTGCCCGAAAAAAATTCAGCTATGAGATTCCTTGCATAAATTTAAGATAATATGTGTCAATAAACATTGTCACGAAAACGCCTCGTTCCAGAGTACAGGTGATGAAACTTATGTGGGACAATCTGATATATTCCATTGCCAGTCCCGTGCGCCACATCTCAACCTTTAATTATAAGCACAAATATACCGTAGGAAAGATTACCTACCTGTTATTTACTAGTTCCGTATCTCGCTTCATTTATACATATATTAGTCCGTGTCGCGTCAAGTTCTGTGTTCAAGTGTTGCTCATATTTCCAAAATGAATACAACAAATAGGTGAAATGTGCGAATGCATTTGTGTTTACGGTCGGTTACGAACGGTATTCATTTGCAGGCCATGCGTCTCTAATGAAGAAATGTACCCTTAAATCGTGTTCATCCTGCATCATTACTATGTGTTGCACGTCTTATTCAACGTCTTAGAGAAACAAGAAGTTTTAAAACATACTAATGGAAACGGGCGACCTCGCACAGTATCAACACTCCAGAGGTCGAATAACAGCGTTCTCCAAGAACTTGAGGACAGTACTAAAACAAGTACCAGAAAGATTGCTTCAACACTACATGTAAGTCATCGACAGTGTACAGGGTATGAAAAATCAACTTTTGTACCCTTAACACATCCAACGAGTGCAGGCACTTGTCCCAAAAACCATTTTAATTTTTTTTCCTGCCAAAAAAAAGGAGTAAGGCTTTTGTGTGTCGATGGATGCAACAGGAAAATGCAGACAATCCTCACCATTTATCAGAAATATTGTTCACCGTGAGGAAAATTTTTCCAGAGACGCCATATCGAAATTCCACAACAATCATATATGGGCTGATGAAACCCACATGCAATAGTTGAAAGCCACCATCAACACCAGCTTTTCATGAAGTATGGGTCGAATTGTTGCGACCATTTGATAGGTCCATTCTTTTACCAGCGAGGCTTACTGCAGACGTTTATCGCCAATTTCTTAAACATGACTTGCCTACACTACTGGCAGACGACTTCCCATTACAATTAAGATCGAAAAGGTATTTCATGCACGACGGCGCTCCAGCTCATTTCAGCTTCAGTTGCTCGTAACTATTTGAACACTGTATATCAACGCCGTTGGATAGGTCGAGGAGGTTACACAACCTTGGCCTCCGCCGTCTCCAGACCTAAATGCATTGCATTTCTTCTTGTGGGGTCACCTGAAACATTTTGGTTTATACAGCAACAGTTTAAAGTCCCGAAGAATTAAGGCGCTCGCATAATCGCATCTTGTGACACAATGCGGCCACACACGGAATATTTGAACGTGTCCGCCAATCAATGCTTCGCAGAATAGAGGCCTGTATACCGTGTGTGTGCCGAATTGTGTCACAAGATGCGATATGCGAGCCCTTAATTCTTCGGGACTTTCAACTGTTGCTGTATAAACCAAAGTTTCAGGTGACCCCACAAGAAGAAAGAAATCCAATGCATTTAGGTCTGGAGACCGCGGAGTCCCCAAGGTTCTTTACCTCCTCGACCTATCCAACGGCATGGATATACAGTGTTCAAATAGTTCGAGCAACTGAACTGAAATGAGCTGGAGCGCCGTCGTGCATGAAATACATTTTTCGATCTTAATGTAATGGGACGTCTTCCAGTAGTGTAAGCAAGTCATGTTCAAGAAATGGGCGATAAACGTCTGCAGTAAGCCTCGCTGGTAAAAAGAATGGACCAATCAATTGGTCGCCAACAATTCCGACCCAGTACATTCAATGAAAAACTGGTGTTTGATGGTTGGCTTTCAACTATTGCATTGGGGTTCTCATCAAGCCCAATATATGATGTTGTGGAAGTTCGAATGGCGTCTCTTGGAAAAAATTTTGCCTCATCGGTGAGCAATATTTCTGCATAAATGGTGAGGATTGTCTGCAATTTTCCGTTGCATCCATCGACAAAAAGCTACTCTTGCAGGAAAATATGTTGGGACAAGTGCCTGCACTCGTTGGATGTGTTAAGGGTACAAAGTTGATTTTTTCAATACCCTGAAAACTGTCGAATGACTTACATGGAATGTTGCAGCAATCTTTCTTGTACTTGTTGTAGGATTGTCCTCAAGTTCTTGGAGAACCTGTTATTCGACATCTGGAGTTGATACTGTGCGAGGCGCCCGTTTCCATTAGTAAGTTTTTTTTAAAACTTCTGTTTCTCTAAAGACGTTGATAGAGACGTCAAACAAGTATGATCAGGATGACACGATTAGGGACATTTCTTCATAGGAAGACGCATGCTGCAAAATGAATTACCGTTTCGTACGACCGTAAAACAAATGCATTATCGCACATTTTCACTATGTTGTGTAATTCATTTTGAAAAATATGAGCAACACTTGAACACAGAACTTGACGCGACACGGACTAATATATGTATAAATGAAGCGAGATACGGAACTAGTAAATAAATAACAGGTAGGTAATCTTTCCTACGGTACATTTGTGCTTATTATTAAAGGTTGAGATGTGGCACGGGACTGGCAATGGAATATATCAGATATGTCCCACATAAGTTTCATCACCTTGTATCTTGAAACGAGGCGTTTTCGGTGAAATGTTTATTGACACATATTATCTTATATTATTTATGCAAGGAATATCATACTGAATTTTTTCGCAATATTAACGATACCACCCTGTATATATATATTATAGTATATATATATAATATATATATATATATATATATATATATATATATATATATATATATATATATTATCAAATTCCTATCTACATATATAAAAAAGATGCTTATATATATATATATATATATAATATAATATATATATATCGTAACGCTGAATCATTCAAGTTATTGTATGAAGACTTCATTTGGCTTTAAAAAGCTGTTCAAAGTAGTATTTCCCTTTATTTTGATTCAATTCCCCCCATGAGAATTATTCAGTGAAAAGCCATCCCTTAAAAAATTGTATATATCACATTTATGCAAGAGAGTCCACGGATATATATATATATATTATACTATATATAATATATATAATAATTATATATATATATATATATATATATATATATATATATTATATAATGCAAATTCTATCTTTTATTTATTTGTGTAATTATTTATTAAAAATAATAATAATAATAAAATTGTACGCACAGTTGTAAGTCCCATTATATATTAATAATAATAATAATAATAATAAAATAATAATAATAAAATAATAATAATAATAATATAATTAATAATAATAATAATACATAATAATCAATAATATAATAATAATAATAATAATAATAATAATAATAATAATAATAATAATAATAATAATAATAATAATAAAAATCAAGAATTATTATTTATTATTATCCTTCAACAGTATTATTATTATTATTACTTATATATTATTATATTATTATTATATTATTATTATTTTAGCAAATATTTTGTTTTGTGATAAAATTTATTTTTAAATGAAATTTCAGAGAATTCTTAAGGATGATTTTAACATATAATATGAATGTAATACAGACCTTACCGCTTGCATTGGTGTGAAGTTTCATTTGTATATAAAAGATGTTTTTTTGATTTTTCTGACTCTATTCATATTTTTGTTCTTGCCAGATGATTTAGCAAGGTGTTCTAAATTAAGCCCCGCCCACTCTTTGTAATTAGAAGGTAGATCTTTTCCTCTAAAACCTTTGATAATATTTGTTTGCGCATTATTACTGAATTCAAATTGCATATAATTGGTTGATAAGGTATCTTTGATAATTCATTTAAGTATGTAAAGTCGATTTTGTCATTCTTCCGTGATTTTTTTCCACTATTTAATTAAAGTTGGTTGTTACGCTGTTGGTCTGGCAGACGATATTTTTTAATATAATTACGACGACAAGAATCCGTATGTTTATTTTCTTACATAAAATGCAGTAGTATGTGTTTCGTTTTATGTTTTGAGATGTTCTGTTAAATATCGATGGTGATAATTAAGTGTTTTTTAATATTTTTCAAGTGTTTTTTTTATTATTTAAAAGTGTCTTGTGTTTTGAGGATTTATCTGATTATCTGAGGTCCTGTATTATACAGTAAATTGCATATTATTAGATACATTATTTGTTTTAAGTTTTTCAAATACTTTATTAATTTTTTTTTATTAATGTTATTTTTTTTGAAACTGTCCAAAGTAATTAAGAAATTTATTTGTTTCTTTTGCTAATAATTTTTGGTTGCATAATATTTTTATTATTTAATCGACATTATTAGGATCAGAATTTAATCTTTGTTTTTGATCGATCTTAATAGAAATACTATATATTTAGTTATTTATTTATTTAAAATTATTTTCTAATTTATTTTATATTTTCCTATAGATTTTCTTTTGTATAATATCCTTATTATACAATCGGAACTATAGGATTAGATTTCCGTTTTTTTTTTTAAATTTTGTGATAACTTAAAATATTTTAGTGTTAAGATATATTATCCATTGCTATAAATTTTCTTTTGTATAATATCCTTATTATTCAGTTGAAGGTATAGAATTGGATCTACTAATGACATTTTCGTTATTTACAATATTTGTTTAGATATTTTGTTTGCCATTTGCTATACTTTCTGTCACATAATAGATTATTATTTGATTGGAGGTATAGGATTTGATGTCTTATTATTTTTCAAATTGGAACCAAGTAATATTTTTTCTTTTATTTATTTAATAAATATTTTCATATATACGTGTTATCGAGTTTGAAACCCTTGCACCTTGTTAGTACTGCATTGATCTTTGAGAATTATTTGACACTTCATTCATGCTTGATATTAAAGGGTCTCATTCTTATTTATATTATAATTATATTATTATTATTTTATTATTATTATTATTACTGTCGTATTTAGAAATATTCCTATTTTATCTGTTTTTATTTAATAATCTATTACTTATTATCAATATTATT
>JABUQX010012042.1:7500-12500 GCA_015478945.1 Trachelipus rathkii | reverse complement strand
CTTAATTTTACATAAGGCAAGATAATAATCTGTGATATTCCCATCCCCAACTCCCTCACTAATTTAACATCCACCATAATATACTTCTATACTTCAACATTTCCTTTTTCACTAACCCAAAATCAATCATACACTTAACCTCTGGTGTACTTATGAATTGTCTTGTGCTCGAAGAATGTATAACTTATACACATTTCTCTCTCTCCTCACAGAATATATATATATATATATATATATATATATATATATATATATATATATATATATATATATATATATATATATATATACCGTATATATATATATATATATATATATATATATATATATATATATATATATATATAGTTGGTTAAAGTGGCTAGAGAATACGGGTTTTTATTGTTAACTCTGCGACGCGGAGTCCAATGTTCGAACCCGCTAATGGAGAGTAAAATCTCCTGTGACTCATTCATTTATATATATATATATATATATATATATATATATATATATATATATATATATATATATATATATATATATATATATATATATATATATATATATATATATATATATATATATATATATATATATACAGGTCTTTATTTTAGAAAAAAGTTATGTTTTTGAAATAGTTGGTGCTCCTATATGTTTTTCTTCAGCTGATTTCAAAATTAATACTCAATAATTTGTATCACGTCAGGATTTTGTGAAAATTGGAAAAAACATTTTCAGACATAGGTTTACCCACAGCGATAAAAATATTATTATGTAACGTAAATGAAGCATATATGATACCATACTAGTTACTAAGAGCACATGAAAATTATAGCAAATATAAATATATCACGTGTACTCAGTAATTTTTGGTAGAAATATTAATATCCTGACTTAATAATATAACTGAAATTTTCTCATTGTGGTTTTGCGTTTGCTAGTACCGTCTCCGAATGATATTCTGCAGTAATCGGCCATCAAATTTGCGTGCCATCTTCCTTTGTACCTTTGTTTCATAGATTCTATATCTTGATGGAGCCATTCATCTTGCTCCTCGAATATTGCTCCAAGAATTTCAGGAATGTACTGAAGATGCGAGTTCAAAAGCTGTAATTTAACACATGTTGCAACCAAGATCCTTAAACTTTCATGCATATTATGTCCCAATGTTTTGTAATTTGGGTTTTCCTGCTAATGTTGCTCAATTACAGTTTTCACAGTGTTCCGTGCATCTAATTCGCATGTTGACATTGTAGATTCAAAATTAGGATCACACATCACTTTTTAATTTGAAGTTCAACAAATATACCTTCTTTAACTTTGGCATTAATAGAAGAAAATTGGCTACACAAATACTTTAAACAAGCACTTTCCTTTTACGAATTGCTTCATAATGCCTAATTTAAAATGAAGTGGAGGAAGTAAAATATTTTTGGGATTGACAAGCGGCTGGTGTAAGACATTTTTGGATCCAGGTGAAAAACTTATCCTGGATGGCCACTCTTTCCAGTTCCAGTAATTTTTGTGATCACTCTGTCACATTCACACAAAAAACATTAATATTTGGTGTATCCTAATTGTAGTCCAAGTCCATACCAATAACTTTCAAATTTCCACACATACTCCTTTTAAGCTTCTCTTAAAAGAATCTATAAATAATCCCCAATCTGATGCGTTTTTCCGAAACATGTCTTTAGTTCCTGTACATTATTGCAGTACATAAGGTCCATCTCTTTATGGAAATATTGAAGTAATTCCCTTTCACGATATCTGTAACATGAAAATGTGATCCCTGGAGATAATAAATGCTTGCTTTTCAAACGCTAAAGGAAGAGTTTACCCTTGTCTTTTGGCAATAAATCTCGCACTAAATCATTCAGCTCCTCCTGATTTAGTAATTCGTGGATGCCATCACTTACGTAGGGAATATAAACATTGTTGTCATCACTATTTTCGTCTACAATTGGTTCATTGTCTGGGTCATGATTTATCCCTATTGATATGAAAGCAGTGGAACAATGTAGCTTTTCATTATGGCTTATGGTAAGTTAGTATATATATTATACTATTCTTGTTTTTTATATTATAACCACGAACAGATGTCAGGTAGAAATAACAGGCATTATAATGATTTGTCGGTTCTCTCCAAACCAATGAAATAGCAAAAGGAATGGATGATTTTTTCCGGTACTCCATAGTCGTGAAGCTTCAACACACTTTCGGCATACCTTATATGGTGCCCATGCTTTATTTTGATAGTCTAATTTTGCGGATAAATACTCAAAGTATGCACGTTTAACAAAGCTAGTAATATTCTATATTTGCTTCAAGATGACATAATTCCAGGAAATATAACAAAATATATCAGCATTATTTGTACACGATCGCGAAGCCGTATTGAAAAGAACACTGCAAGTCAGAAATGGAAAAAGATATATTCACTTTAGCATACGCAGAGATACTGAGTTATGAACTACTTTGTGCGTTTGAAATAATCCAGCAAACAGTTTTTACGTTTGATAGTGTGGGTGTTAAAAGTGATAAGGAAAAACGAAGACATTTTTGGAATTACAGTCAAAAATACCCCTATAATCATTATAAATTATCAAAACATCAAAATACATACCGAATATATTATATATATATAAAATATATATATATATATATATATATATATATATATATATATATATATATATATATATATATATATATATATATATATATATATATATATATATATATATATATATATATATATATATATATATATATTAGAGTTTATTGCATAGTGGATTACACTAATTTCAATACCCACAATCACTAAAAACATAGCTAACACAAAAAAACTAACAATATATTATAACATACAAAATCACATTCTCTCTCATGCTTCTATCATAAGAAGTTCCGCTAATTTGTTCGTGAAACCACTTTCACGGTGGTTTGAATTTCCAAATGAGTTGAGTCGAAACAGGGCTTACTATCAAGCCTTGATAATCTTTGCATTGTACCCACTTAGTTAATAAAAAATACATGTAGCACAATTTCCATGACCAAGAACCCTACTGTAGTACTATTCTGGGTATTAAAGGGTGAAGGGTTACCAGCCCCATCAAATACCAGAATCCCATTCCTAATCACAATTACTACTAACGCGCACATGACGGGTACTCAGAAGTAAAATTATGATTAGCCAGAAAAAAATGGGTTCTAAAAATTTATTGCAAAGGTAATGGGTGAAGCCACCTTTACCCAAAAATTACGCTTGCAATAAATAAAAATAAATAATATAAATAAAATAAAGTAAATCGCGTCGTACGACACTTTAAAATAAAAAATAAAAAATAAATTTTAGTAGCTCTCCCTAAATAAAAACTACTATGTAAAATGATTCATAAAATAACGAGTAAAAAAGAATTAAAATAATAGTATTAATAGTAGTAGAATAGTAGTAGCCTACCACTGATATTAATATTAGAAGTAATAATAATAAATATATTAAAATTACCTCAATTGTGGGTTTATAAAACTCTCAGCCTAGTCAAATAACTAAATGATCTTGTTATACCAACATTAATTTTTTAAACAGCAATGTGATTTATTTAAAGATTTTTATATCGATCACGCAATGATTTTAAAACCTTTTTATTCAACAGCCCGCAACCTTAAATAAAGCTAGAAAAAGCATATTTAATAATAATAATAATAATAAAATAATAATAATAATAATAATAATAATAATAATAATAATAATAATAATAATAATAATAATAATAATAATAATAATCACAAACTGGTATAATAATGAAAATTAATTTAAAGTTAAGTCAGTTAGGTTAGGTTAGGTTAGGTTAGGTTAGGTTAAGGTTAGGTTAGGTTAAGTAGGTACCTCGGTAGTCACAGTACAGTTTCCACAAATTTGCCTATTATATATATATATATATATATATAATAATATATATATAATATATATATAATATATATATATATAATATATATAATATCTATAATATAATATATATATATATATATATATAAGTTAAGCTTGGAAAGAATCAAGCTTCAAGAAAGAAGAACCTTTTGATATTTGCTTAATATTTACGCACTTTATTTTGAAATTTTATTATAAAATGTTCAAATCAATTTATATAATTTTTACAAATTTTGAAAAGTTACTGTGAAGCAACAGAAGTTTGAAACTATGTTCCTTCAAAGATAAGTTCATAATAAATAACAAAAAAGCTCCTTCTTCTCTAGCATTGATTACAGTATATTATAGAAGATTTTGCAACTCTGATATCAGAATCATCTAGGACCGTATTTATAAACGGGCCTTTTCTCTTCCTTTGGTCAAGTGTCCCTTCAGAATCCTCCCTTAACGTAAATTCGAATTTATGAACGATCCTTGAGAAATTTTTTTATGTAAGGAACCCTTGACGTCGCAAAATACTTGGCGAAATTTTTTCCTTAGTCAAGGTAGCTCTGAACCAACCTTGAACTCTGTTAAGATTTTGTTTTCCGAGCGGCAGCCATCTTGTTTTTTTATTGTACAATTTCTCGCTATTATTATTTTAATTATTTCATTTGTTGGCATTTATTATGTAAATAATTTTGTCAAATATGTACTTTCGTGTAAGAAAATACCCAGAAACCACATAAATAGGCTCTCACACTAGAGAAATAGGCAACGTGCAACTAGCGATCGGGCCCTAACTTTATGTAAGCAGCAGATGATTTTTTATCATCTAATAATTTTGTAGCTAGGCTACCTTTCAGCCTACGGCTATGCCGATCAAAGCAACTGGAACTAATAAATGTGAAGCAACATATCTTCAATACTCATAGTATTTTTAAACGCGTTTAGATTATTTCATTAATTTTTTTTTTAATATTTCTATAAATTTACATACATAAAATTAATTTATATATATACTTTTATTTTGTTCTAGTTTCATTTACTTTGTGCTCATTGGTTATTGGTCTCTAACGTCATGAAATATGATGACTTTTTCCTT
>JABUQX010012041.1:77500-83020 GCA_015478945.1 Trachelipus rathkii | reverse complement strand
TCTTGTTTTGAGGTATACCTGTTAAGGTGAATCATGATATACACTTAGTGAAAATAGAACACTTTTATTACAAACCAGAGAGCTTGTGCACCGCTTAACAGCTAAAACGAGTATGATTTTAAAATGAGTTTGGGTCTAAAACACGCATCCTCAAATATAATTTTCATCCAATCACAGGTAAGGTTCAGGATATGAAAAAACATGTTTTTACATACGTAAAACCAAAAAAGCGATAAAATAATTCTCGACCAATCACATACGAGGTCATATAGAGATAAGGATTACTCCATCCACTCACAAGAAAGGTAAACATTTCCTTCTTACCTGCTTAAAGGATCTTACCGATCCAGCATGTTTCAGTTTGAAATATATTTATAAAATAATAATAATAACAATGATTCTTGTCTATACTGGAATTACCTTTTGACCTGGTATTAGGCTTAAATCAGCCTGGGATACAAAAAGGCTTATCCTAAATTTAGGCCTAAATTTAGGCCTAACGTAGTTATTGCACCACATTTTACAGAAAAAGGTCAGTTTGAAATATATTTTGACCTGGAATTAGGCCTAAATCGCCCCGGGATACAAAAAGGATTATCCTAAAGTAGTTATTTCAACACATTTTACAGAGAGAGGTCAGTTTCGTATCTGTAAGGAGTGCGGGTTGTTGTGTTTTCTCGTGATGGATTGTCAATGTACATAGATAATAATAATAATAATAATAATAAAGAAAATCCGAATTATTTAAAAAACTTTGAAATATTTTTAGTTAACATCGAGTGAATAATATAAATGTAAGTGAATAATTGTTATTTTTAAATAAAAACTTAGAAAGATTTTAATAAAATACATGTTATGTTAGCAGAGAAGAACTTATTTTGTTATTTTTATACTTATTACATGGCTAAAGATGATGTAAAGCAGTAAGTCAATAGAACATAACGTGGCATAGCTTGGTGTAGAGGGGTGCTAGGGGCTGACCTTACTGATTTACTGATTTATTGCTTTAAGGTACGTAAAATATATGTTTTTAATAAAATTTCATAAAATTTTAGTAAAAGTTATTTTAAAACTTGATAGTTATAAAATTTATAAACAAAAAGTATTAACAGTTAATAATAATTTCTTTGTTCAAAGATAATGATTGATTTATTATAGAAGTTTTAAGAAACTTTGAAATAATTTTAGTTATATTTGAATGAGTAATATAAATGTACGTGTTTAATTAAAACATAAAATGTTTTAATAAATTATACGTTATATGTGTAAGTAAATCTGCGTGTGTAAGTAAATCTGTGTGTGAGTGTAAGTAAATCTGTGTGTGTGTGTGTGTGTGTGTGTGTGTGTGTGTGTGTGTGTGACCACATGTGTATAAGTGTAAATGTAAGTGTCTATGGGTAAATGTAAGTGTCATAGTGAATGTGTGTATAAGTATCATAGTGAATGTGTGTATAAGTGTAAGTGTGTGTGTGTGACCGCATGTGTATAAGTGTAAATATAAGTGTCTATGGGTAAATGTAAGTGTCATAGTGAATGTGTGTATAAGTGTCATAGTGAATGTGTGTGTATAAGTGTAAGTGTGTGTGTGTGTGTGTGTGTGTGTGTGTGTGTGTGTGTGTGTGTGTGTGTGTGTTCTAAATAATAATAACAATAGGCATGAAGTAAATAACACTAAGTATAATAATAAAAATAAAAATAATAAAAATAATAATAAAAATAAATAAAAATAATAATAAAAATAAATAAAAATAATAATAAAATAAATAAAAAGTATTAAAACAAAATAAAAAACATAATGTTAATAAATATATGAGTTAAAACAGTAAAACATATGAGTTAAAGCAGTAAAGCAGAAAGTTAAAGCAGTAAAACATGAGTTAAAGCAGTAAAGCAGAAAGTTAAAGCAGTAAAGCAGTAAAACAAAAGCATACTAATCCCCTTGTTGCTATGTAACACCTTGATGGTGGTTTGATTTACTGCTTTAAGATATGTAATGTATATGAGTTAAAGCAGTAAAGCAGAAAGTTAAAGCAGTAAAGCAGAAAGTTAAAGCAGTAAAGCAGTAAAACAAAAGCATACTATTCCCTTAGGTGTTAGGTAACACCTCTATTGATTTACTGATTTACTGCTTTAAGGTATGTAATGTATGTGAGTTAAAGCAGTAAAGCAGAAAGTTAAAGCAGTAAAGCAGAAAGTTAAAGCAGTAAAGCAGTAAAACAAAAGCATACTAATCCCCCCTTGGTGTTAGGTAACACATCTATTGATTTACTGATTTACTGCTTTAAGGTATGTAATGTTAATAAATATGTGAGTTAAAGCAGTAAAACATATGAGTTAAAGCAGTAAAACATGAGTTAAAGCAGTAAAGCAGTAAAACAAAAGCATACTAATCCCCTAGGTAACACCTCTATTGATTTACTGATTTACTGCTTTAAGGTATGTAAAGTTTATGTTTTTAATAAATATTTCGTACAATTGTAGTAAAATAAAATGATTATATATCAGACACTCTGGATTTTTTCTTCTTACATACAATTTTTAAAAATTTATAAATTAAAAAGTATTAAGTAAAAAGTATTAAGTAAAAAATAATGTTAATAAATATATGTGTTAAATAATAGGGCTGTAATGAGTTACAGTTTTAGGTTCGCGAAAATGTTTTTAATAAAAATGTTTAAGTATGAAATAAAAATGAATGACCTTATAGTGTATATATTTTCGTTGCGCAGAGATAATGTGCGCCTGAAACGCACGCGGCGAGCGGGAACATGACGGGTCGCACCTGCGAGTGCAGGGACTTTCCTTGCCGAGTGCGGCTCATGCGAGGCCCTGAGTTGCTGCCTTAGACACAGGGTGAAGAACGTAAATAGTAACTCTGTTCTTTGATGTAGGGTAGAGATGAGCCATAAATCTGAGTCATCAAAGATGAATCATCAATATAGATGGTATCAAAGATGACGTCATCAAAGATGAACCTTCAAAGTTGAGGCATCAATGCTGAGGCATTAATGCTGAGGCATCAAAGTTGAGGCATCAAAGTTGAGGCATCAAAGTTGAGGCATCAATGCTGAGGCATCAAAATATCGAGTGTGTGAGTGTAAGTGTAAGTGTCTATGGACAAGTGTAAGTGTGTATAAGTGTCATAGTGTGTATAAGTGTCATAGTGAATGTGTGTATAAGTGTCGTAGTGTATGTGTGTATAAGTGTTAGAAAAAGACTAACTCATAGTAGGAAGCATCCTAGCAACTTGTAATATACACCAATCGATTCCTCATACCTTATAACCTAGGGGTAGACACCCATATTAGGGCTATTCTAGGCTCAGGGGAGGCTAGAAAAGGCTTGAAAAAAGTGGCACTCAGTTGGCACTATGTGGCACTCACTTGGCACTATGTGGCACTCACTTGGCACTCATTGGCACTCACTTGGCACTCATTGGCACTCATTGGCACTCACTTGGCACTCACCTGGCACTCACCTGGCACTCATCTAATACTCATAGAACACTAATAGAACATCACTAGATACTCCTTACGGTGATTGGGAACCATCAAAGCCATCAAGTTAGCGTGGGTCAAAATTGACCCATGGTATATGGCAAGGTCAAGGCCGAAATATCATGGTCAAACAAGGTTAAGACATCAAAAAAGGGCTAAGTCCCTAAAGGAAGGACAAAAAATTACCGTGGGTCAAAATTGACCCATGGACGACCAAAGGGTTGGCAGTGTGTTTGTACGTGTGTATAAGTGTAAATGTAAGTGTCTATGGGAAAATGTAAGTGTTATAGTGAATAAGTGTCATAGTGAATGTGTGTATAAGTGTAAGTAAGTGTGTGTGTGTGTGTGTGTGTGTGTGTGTGTGTGTGTGTGTGTGTGTGTGTGTGTGTGTGTGTGTGTGTGTGTGTGTGTGTGTGTGTTCAAGTTAGGATAGATCCATACATGCGTTCAAGTTAGGAACGAAATATGTGACGGGTGGGCCACGAGTGGGCAAAAAATTAGCGTGGGCCAAAAATGACCCATGGTATCTGGCAAGGTCAAGGCCGAAATATCATGGTCAAACAAGGTAAAGACATCAAAAAATAGGGCTAAGCCCCTAAAGGAAGATCAAAAATTACCGTGGGTCAAAATTGACCCATGAAGGACAAAAAATTAACGTGGGCCAAAATTGACCCATGGAAGACCAAAGGGTGGTCAAAAATTACGTGGGTCAAAATTGACCCATGGAAGACCAAAGGGTTGGTCGAAAATTAGGGTGGGCCAAAATTGACCCATGGAAGACCAAAGGGTAGCCAAAAATTACCGTGGGCCAAAATTGACCCATGGAAGACCAAAGGGTAGCCAAAAATTACCGTGGGCAAAAAATGACCCATGGAAGATCAAAGGGTTGGTCGAAATATCATGGTCAAACAAGGTTAAGACATCAAAAAAGGGCTAAGTCCCTAAAGGAAGATCAAAAATTACCGTGGGCAAAAATTGACCCATGGTCGAAAAAATTAGGGGGCGTAAAATAGGGGGGCAATACGTACAACGGTTGCTTACGCAACCGTTTGGCGCAACCCTTCTTCGAAGGGTTGCCAAAAATCAGGGTTGCCGAAAAAATTGGGGTTGCCAAAAAATTAGGGGTGCCAAAAAATACCGTGGGCCAAAAATGACCCATGGAAGACCAAAGGGTTGGTCGAAAAAAGGTCAAGGCCCAAAAAGGTGAAGGCCAAAAAAGGTCAAGGTCAGGTAAAAATTCGAGCTCAAAAAGGTCTGGCGGTCAGAAAAGGTCAAAAAAAGGTCTTGAGGTCATTTCCGTGCAATGAGCTTCTATTTTACTCTTTTTAATAGAACTCTTCTTAGACTTCTGAATGTGCAGCTCGAGGAAAATCTATCATCAAGGATTGCTACTCTTTTGATTTAGAAAAGCATCCCTCCCGCTCTTCGCTCTGCATGACTCAGGTTCTCTGGAGAAAGTATATTAGCCACTGTAAATCGTGAACTTATAGCTGTAAATTCTATATCCAAATTGCTTTTGATTGATCAGAGCGGCTCCTCCACAATCTCTCTGTAGTTGTCCAACTTCACATTCAGGAGAATTCTATTGCCCATATCAGAGAATGCATTTAAAGCTCTAGCCTCTGCCGCAGTCATTGTTGTAGCAACAAGTGTGGATCCCTGATGAGTTTTCTTATTTGAGTTTCATCAAATATTCTGCCTTTTCTTACTCTACTGACATTTGGAAAGATTGAAAAAATATAGCTGAAGCAGTCTCCAGTGTGATCAAGAGCTTTGACCATTAGCGTAACCCAGTTCTATATGTGCGGTAGAGGAAATATAATTTTATTCCATCGGCAGAGGCTATTTCTTGATGTTCTTGATACCCAGGCGTCCAACTGATTCTTGGTGGTAGATCTTTGTCACAGTGTTTAAATGCAGCCCTACTGTCAGTAGCACAGGAAACAAAGGGTATTTGGTGTAACCTCCTCACTACCCCAGCAGAAAATTAATATTTTCAAAGCCACACAAATTAACCATCCAC
>JABUQX010012041.1:62500-72500 GCA_015478945.1 Trachelipus rathkii | reverse complement strand
CGTAAAATCTTTTAACCCTCGTATTCGTGTTACTGTTGAATCATCGCAACCAGAGGCAACTCCATGCTCTAAAACTTCAACATCTACTCTTATCTCATATATTTAATAAATTAAAACGGGTTGCAATTTATATATAAATAAATGTGATATATATATATATATATATATATATATATATATATATATATATATATATATATATATATATATATATATTACTCTGTATATATATATATATATGTATATATATAATAACAAGGAAATATACAACAACCTTATATATATATATATATATAATATAACCAATAACAATATAACTTATATACTATGCTCGTATAACTATATATATATAGACCAGCCTCTAGAAGAGCCACAATCCATATCTCCAAAAACTACAAAGGAACCGGGAAAGGAATACATTGCTTGGAATCCTGGCAAAAGTGCACGAGGAAGCCTGGCAAAAAAAAAAAAAAAAAAAAAAAAAAAAAATCATATCTCGAAAACTACAAAAGCTACAGCAAATGAAATACATTTTGGAATCCTTGTAAAAATTTTGGTTAGGAAAATGTAAAAAAAAAAAAATTTAACATAAAATTGGCTATTTTTTTTTTTGGGAGGTGCTGAGACATAGTATATATATATATTATTTGTAAAAATATTACACCGAATTTAGGGGGCTCGAGCCGACAGGGGAGCACAGAGGACGTTTTCTCCATACCCCGTGGTGGGGTGGAGGAACCACGACACCCAAATAAAGGCAGGGGTTCGGAGACCTCCCGGAGGGTGGGGTGGTCTACCGTAGTTCCCAGGAAGCCGAAGAACCCCGAATCACCTTACATCGGTGCAGTATACCCTTGGGGTATTCTTTGAGTTAAAAAAAGCAAAAATTTAATAGAAATTTATTATAACAGTAACCAATAAAAGGTCTCTAAATAGGCCCTCTAATCATATTACTATAGTATTAACAATAATTTTTTTTTTTTTTTACATTTTCCTATCAAAATTTTACCAGGATTCCTTTTCCTATGCTGGCCAGTTTTCAGATATATATTTTATTTTTATTACATTTTATTTTTATTTTTTTTATTTTTACATTTTCCGCACTAAGGTGGACCAGCATTTCCAGCAGTAGCCCATTCGCCTACCGATGCTGCATGCGTTCTTTTAGGATGCGAATTGGCTCTTCCCAACGTCGCCATCTCTTGCTATTAACAACCCAACAGCCTTACCTTAGCATAACCTTGCTCCCAACATATGCCAGCCAGTCTGTAACAACCTTAACAACCAACCTTAACCTTGCATATGCTCTGCGCAATACCTGCTGTATCATATATACATTGTAACCAACAATAACTAACCTTAGCAATAACATTAGCATATGCTATTATATACACATTCCCTATTGCATATAACTATCATATATGTAATATAATAACATATATATACTACGGTATTTATAACAACTTTCTTTATATCAATAATATATGTATATATAATAATATATATATATATATATATATAACTATATCTTCTTTGCTGCACCCTTTATATTAATATAACATATACTTAATATATGTATATATATGTATATCTATCTGCTTATATACTAAATTACTCAACATATATATATAGCAGCCAACATCTTAGCCATATATCTTTAACCAATACTTGTATATATATGTAGCTCATAACCAATAATAGCCAACCCAGTATGTGCCAACCCAACGCCAACATAACCTTAGCCTTCACCACTCCAGCCAATACTCTGCTCTTATCTGCCATACGCAGTACTTCTTCTTCTTTCTTCTATAATATATATATGTATATATTATATGCTGTATGCCAACATATAGTATAACTTAACCTTGTAACACTGCTATACTGCTATAATAATAATCAATATAAATATATATATATATATATATATATATATATATATATATAATATATATATAACAACTAACCTAATATGCTCTTCATCAACAACGTGCTGTATAGTATCAGAAACCCATGTAGTATGGCCCATGCCTGCCATGCCTTTCCAGCAGCCTTGCCCAACCCAGCAGCATATCCCCTTGCCTTTCCCAACAGCTGCTGTATGCTCCCGCTCCAGTAGCCAGCATGTAGCCCGCCAGCATATATGGCCTGCCCATGCACTTGCTGCTGCCTGCTGCTGCCATGCCCAGCCCAGCCTGTACCAGTATGCTCACATGAGCCCCTTATGCATAACCTTAGCCCATAACCCAGCCAACACCTTAGCCCATGCTGCTGCTGTATATGCCAGCCCAACCAGCCAACGCTCACTGCAACAACTTAATATATATATATATATATATGCTCTGCTGCTGCTGTACCATATAGCGCTATATACTTCTTTGCTGCTACTGCTGCTGCTGCTGCGCTGCTGCGTATATACTTTCTCACTTCCGCGAGGGTTGTGATTCTGATTCTTGTTGTAGTGTTGCTATGTTCCGAAGGCAGGGTTGGTGATTTTTGATTTTTAGAAAAAAAAATTTTTGATTTTATATTTGTTGGATTTTTTTATTTTTTCACATTTGTGACGTCACGCGAAATATATTTTTGCAAACAAATTTTTTTACATATACGGTACAGTATATTATGGGAATTATTTACTCTATATAAATCAAAATTGGAAAAAATTGTTTATACTAAATTTTTACTTTGTTATCTATAAACATTCATAAAAATAGGGCCTAGGCGCTGCTAAAATTGTAGACTTCGGCTATTCAATTAAATATATTAAAAACTTCACAATCATATATATATATATATATATATATATATATATATATATATATATATATATATATATATATATATATATATATATATATATATATATATATATATATATATATAGTTTTATTTTAATTTTTTATTTCTATTGAAGTTAAATTACTTAAATATGCAAAAAAAATATTTAAAAAAAAAGAAAAATCAAAAAAAATCAGAAAAATAAATAAAAAAAATCAAAACAATCATGATTTTTTTTAATAAAAAAAAATCAAGCAAAAAAATCAGTTGATTTTTTTCATTTGATTTTTTTCGTGCCATCCCTGTTTCTAGGTACAACTTGGAGCATAGCATAGTGATAAGAACCAATACTAGGGGGACTTTGTGTATCCCCCACCCCAGTACTAGTATGTGCGCTTGTCACATATTTAGTCTTTTATACTTCTTTCTCTCCCTTCATTTTTCGAATTAATTATATAATTGTTTATATCTTTCAATCCTCTTCCTCCTCCTCCTCCACTGCAGTTTTTACCTTTTTTATTTGTTTATTTTTCTTTTAACTCCCTCCCACCAGTTCATTTACGTACTTTGTATGTACTTTCTCTCTCTGAAAGAGGCTGCCCTCAGATTTTTCCTATCACAGCTCCTTGGGCCATCCGGTGCCTCTTCCCACATGGGTCTACAGTTCACCTCACACTTCTTCCCCGTGGACGAGGGTTTGGCTTAAAACCGGTCTTTTCCGCCTATGACCGGAACCCCAATTGTAGGGAACTCGAACATTGAGTTAACCACGAGGAGGCTGTCTTATACTTTGATGTATAATCTTGGGCTCTACGTGCAGTTATTTGGGTTCCACGGAGTTCCGGAAAGATCTTCAGAGGCTTCATTTACAGCCTACAATACGGGGTGGGGTTCGGGAAGTTGTGTGAGTCTTTGGACTGTGACCTGTTGTGGGGAGAAGGACTACCCTTCCTTATGAAATATATGTCTTTCCAATCCATCCTGTTATATACCTTTATTGTTTCATCTGTTTTATTGTTTGTGGTTTACCTTTCATAAAATTGGCTCTTCAAGATAATATGTTATTAAACCAAGATGAAAACCACCACCATCTGTCGGGTTCCCCTCCTGATCCCACCTCGGTCACTCCTAGGTCAGGTTTTTCCGCTGTAACTCCCTCTACTTCACCTGGAAAACCTCAGCCTACCTCCAGTGATTCGTTGCTTGGCACGCCCTCGACATCTCAGGCACCCAAACGGTTGGGGCAATTCCGAAAGGTGCCCCTAGTCCTAGTCGTTCTCATTTGTTTACTCCGTATGCTGCTCCCCCTCCCGGACTGCAAGCTGCTACAACATTCCAGATGTATTACTTATTGCAATCCACCACCTCCATAGCTCTTACTGAGTAAAGAACTATCATTCTTAGCTATGTACTTGAAAAGCTTTAGGAGTTATTGAGAAATGGGTCTCTTCTCGCTCAAACTACTACTCGGAATCAAAATTACATCTTGTCATCCTTAACGTTTCTCAGAAACATCCTTATTATTTCCACTCTTGATGAAATAAGAAACACATCCAAAGGCACTATTTAATCTTTAGAACAAAAAAAACAACAAGATTTTGCTGTCATTTGAAGGAGTTTCCAGCATAAAAGATTTCCCATTGCAAACGTTTACAGATTTCTCCCACGTCGGGACTCGCCTCGTTTAATGCTGACTTTTATCACCCCTTTTCCACCTTCCAAGTGAAAAATAGGGTTAACAAGCTACAGTGCTGGTATGGTTATTTTCCGACCCCAAGCGTTGATTTAAATCCCAACGGTTTAGTCATCCCCAAAAATACTATAGGGGACCACATGACATATGCTTAATCTGCCATGAAAAATTTCAAATTCCTTGTGGAAACACACCACATTGCAAAAACTACGGAGGACCACACAGTGCCTCTTCAGTAAAATGTCCGTCTTACCTGTTCGAACAGGAGGTTTTCTAATTATGCATGGGACAAAATCCGTGCATTAGAGATACTATACACCAGCTCATAGACAAATATTATACAAGACCATAGAAACCATACTCTACAATTGCAGCAGCCCCCCAGCCTTGGCGTGTCATCCAACCGACACAAATCCATTCCAGTTGAACTCATCCCTCCTCAGTCCAAGGGAAACTTAAGCAGTGACTCTAAACTGCTCGCCTGCATTGCCTATATTACCGACTTTTCAAATAGTCCAAAAGCAGCCCTCGATCCAATCTCCCGCTCAAAATGTCGTCAACAACCTTACACAGAGTACTAGTTTTCAACTAACCAGCAATGAAACTAAGTTAGCTCATCCACCACAAGGCTTGGAGAGCATTTCCTGCCAAGATTCTCTCTCTCATACCCTCCCTATGTGTTCGGAAAACTCAAATAAGAGGCCTGCGTCTATGTCCCCTAATCCGTCTCCCACCATTACCCAAATTTCTGAAAAATATGTCCCTAAATAGAAACAAAGATTAGACACCAAGCTAAAGATTATACTCTAAAATATAAAACATCCGAATTTGTAGAGCAAACACACCGACCTCATATGTAAAAAAATGCAATTCAGAAGAGACCTCGCCATAAGTCTATTACTGAGACAAAAGCAATAATATCAATAGATTGTACCCAAACAATCACAGCTATCGAACAGCCCAACAACCAACACCCTGATAGTTTGCAGGATTATTCTAGCTCTTCCGGATCCTCCTATAGCTCTTCTTCCAAATTTAATACCCCAGCACTCTCTAAAGGATTCTATACCTTGGAGGATGAAATAATGATTCAGAAAGAGACGAATGGTAAACCGTTCAATGCAAATACCGTAAGCGCTCCAAGCGTTTTGCATCTGTTGGCGGCATGAAAGGGGAGCCATTGGTCTCCCATCTTAATTCAAATTGTTCAGTCTTCCAAAATCACCCATCTGATGGCTCACTGACAAAGTGTTAATGCGTAAGACTTTCGTAACCCAACGTATCCCATATTGGATCCCAATATTACAACTCCAACTCCCTTATAAAAAGGTGACACCATAATGCACTATCTCCAAGAAAACAGTCCCATATTCTCCACCCATTTCTAAATCTGCTTGCTTGGCAGATGTTGATGTTGCTCCCATTAATTAACATGAGCATTTAGGTTGCTCTTCCAACGATCAACCAAGTCCACATAATAACATGGACTTGGTTGAACTCAACTTACTTCGCATTCATAGCGAAGCACCTACACCATATACCACAGAAAACTCACCCCCAAAACTGGTCGTACAACCAAAATCTCTGCTGTACGACTATTTCTAACCACCAAGATTTGTTGCTCCTCTCCATCTGTTTCCACTTCCAACCTTATCCCTAGCCACATAAAGACAATTGTCTCAAAAAGATCACCCTCATAAGATTCATAACAATAGAGCATGGCCACTTTCCTTCACTGGAGTTGTCGTGGCTACTACTATAATTTATAATAACTTGTTTAACTAATAAACATGTGCACACCAAAGTTTATATGTTTGCAGGAACTTCGACCATGTTATTGCGACTTCTTCCAACCGTCGGAATATGAATTGCAGCTAACCTCTATAAAAAAAAGAGGTGGCAGTGATAAGGGAGGCACAAGAATACTAATTCATAAATATATCTCCTATTCTCCAGTTCCTCTTTAAACTAGACATCATGTAGTGGCAGCAAGAGTTCATCTGCCAACTGACCTCACTGTCTGTTCGATCTACTTGGCTCCGAGTTGCGAGTTTATTAAGGCCGACTTAGCCAACCTTTTTAAGATGCTCCTCACTCCGGTTGTTATACTTGGAGACTTCAACCTTTGCAATTCCTTATGCCCCATAAGTCTAATATCCTTGTTTATCTCCTAACACCCTTTCCCTGGATGCCTTAACACGGAACTCCCTATATATGAACGTTCAGATACACACTCTTCTTCCTGTTAAGATATTTCATTTTGCTCCTATTCTCTTATGGATTGGTTTACCAGGTTCCGCTTTGATTACTTTTACGGCAGTGAACACTAGGGTTGTGGAGTCGGTTCAAAAAATTTCCGACTCCGACTCCGACTCCGACTCCGACTCCGACTCCAACTCCACCCTCTTCAAACTTACCGACTCCGACTCCGCCTCTTCAAAATTACGACTCCGACTCCGACTCCACCCTTTTGAAAATTGCCGACTCCGACTCCGACTCCGACTCCTACTCTACTCTTTTGAAAATTACCGACTCTTGAAAATTACCGACTCCGACTCCACCCTCTTCAAAATTACAGACTCCGACTCCACCCTTTTCAAAATTGCCGACTCCGACTCCGACTCCGACTCCACTCTCTTCAAAACTACCGACTCCCCGACTCCGCGACTCCGACTCCGACTCCGACTCCACAACCCTGGTGAACACTACCCAATAGTCTTAGATGAACATCCACCGAGCCCAATGTTAAAACCCCATTCCCTCCGGCGCTATGTTTAAGCGGATTAAACTCCTTTTCATCAGACCATTGCTATCCCACTTTCTCCCTTCAAAAAACGGATTCCGACCATTTAACCTCCTCCAGCAAGTTATATAGAAGCTTTCATCCTGCGATCTTCCTCGGGTAGGCGTTCAGCAACCCCCTGGTGGTCCTAAGAGTGGGCACAAGCCAAACGGGAGAAGAAAAAACTCTACAAGCAGTACATACGGACCCGCACCAACTCAAAAATTATTTTTAAAGCAGCTGCAGCGAGATCTCGTCGAATTAATCGCCAAACAGGAAAATAAGGCTTTCAAACTTGTACTTCGTCTGTCAACTCCACAACCCTCCTTTCTTCAGTGTGGAAAATTGTACAGAAAATATTTCGCCGTTCCAACAACTTTCCATCCGCAGACCTCAGACTGATATTACCGATATAATCTCTGCTCCAGCAGCTGTTGCCGATGCATTAGGTTATAGTCTTTCTAGCCACTTAACCTCTTCCCGTTATCCTGAAGCCTTTCAGAAATTGATAACTAACACTGCACCGCCGGAATTTTCAACAGCGAAAAGGGAAGATCATACCTACAACCGTCTTTTTACACTTGAAGAGTATCAAACTTTACGAGTGAATAGCAAAGACGTGCCCCTGGCCCAGACATAATTTCTTGCATAATGCTCACCATACTATTCACCACTCTGCATCAGCGTTCTGTCTAGATTTGTATAACAGATTCCGAATTAAATCCTCGTTTCCATCTATTCGGATTACAACTTTTGTAATCCCTATTCCCAAACCTGGGATGAATCCGAAGTTGGAGGAAACCTAAGACCAATTTCTCTGACCTGCCATATTTGCAAATTAATGAAGAAAATGGTTTTAGTCTGCCTTCTCCCTGTTCAGGAGAGTCGCCAGGCTGTTTCAAACTTCTAGTTTGGTTTCCGCAAATATCCTTCTGCTGCGAATTTCATGTTAAGAATGGACCACGACATCCGAGAGGCCTTCTCAACTGTTGGGATCGTTCTTTGTGTCTTTTTTGACATTGAAAAGCTTATGACACAGCGTGGAGAACTGGGGTTTTCCGTAAACTCCACTCGCTTGGTTTCCAAAAACAGCTACTTCTTTTTATTAGCTTGCTACTGTCAGACAAACCCATCTAGGTTTAATGCTCTTCTGTTCTATCAAGCCACTTTACTCTGTATAAAGGCGTTCCGCAGGGCAGTGCTCAAACGGTATTATTATTTGCTCTCGGATTCAATGACATCGTTACCTCTACCCCAGAAACGGTCAATTTTTCTCTCTGCGTTGATGACCAGCGTTATACATTCCCAGTGTCAGGCTGCCATTTCTTAAACGGCAACTTCAGTTAGCTATTAAGAACATTTCACAGTAGGGTAACTCTCATGGCTTCTATTTCTCACCCACCAAACCCTCAACAGAACTATTTAGATAAAAGGGAGTTGAAGAATCTGCCACCATCCTCCCACGAACATAACCTTATATGGTTCACCCATTCCTGTAGCTTAACAAGTTTTATTTCTAGGCCTCATTCTAGATGACCACGAAACATACACACCACACATTAATCTCCTGAAAACGACTTGTCATCGCGTGATTAATCTATCACATCATGTAACCTCAAAATCTTTGGGTGCTGATCGCGTCCCTTTTACGTCTCCACATCGCCCTAATCCAATCGATGTTGGACTATGGCTGCGTAATATATGATCAGGCCTCCACAACTCAACTACACCTGTTAGATCCCATCCAAAATGAGGCAATCCGTATCTCCACTGGAGCCTTCCGATCGTGCCCCCGGTGAGCCTTGAATTTGAGTCCTATGTGAGGCCACTCTTTCTTTGAAACGAATACGTCATGTGCACAAGTTATCTTCACTCTCAAACCCCAATACCGATTGCTCTGACACCGATTCTGAGAGAGATACCTCAGAATCCTACTTACTGGTCATTTGCAAACACAGTTTATAACATCCCTAGCTTTATCAAAATCCCTTTCCAATAGATACTACGTTCTCTTACGATGAAAGGTATACACCTTGACTATTTCCTGCTCCCCCACCCATCTGCCTGGTCCTGACCTCTCTCTCTCTCTCTCCAAATCAAGCCACCCCGCTGCCTTTTTAAAAGCACCATTCCTGCTTCATTCCGCAGTTCACGGTGGATTTACTCCAGTGTTTACTAATGGCTTTGAAACAGTAAACAGTGCAAGTATGTCTGCTGTCTTTCCTGACCACAACTCCTCCCATACCCTCCCCCTGATGCTTCAATTTTTACGGCAGAATTAATGGCTATAATGATTGCCCTCAACTCTTATTATTTATTTATATTCGCTCAGCTCTCTCCAGCTCTTAAAGCTCCCTATTCTATAAACACAATGGTATTCTCTGTACAACAATTTCTTTGGCTGCTCCACTCTCGCAAGACACAAATTACACTATGTTAAATCCTCTCTCACGTAGGGGTAATTGGCAACGAAATCACTGACAGAGCGGCCAAAATGACAGCCGCCTCTTTCAGTAGCTGTTCTAGGTACCTCCAAGGTGCCTTTCGACAAGGTCGCTCTATCAACTGATTATTATCCTGCTCTCCGACAAGGTTTCCGGTCTTACTAGCAGGTGTGCTTGGCGAGTGATCGCGTGGGGCGAAACTTAGAAAAATATAAAGCCGAACATTGGTGAGTTGTTTTCCTCTATCGGCAAAATCGCTTGCACGAGGTGAAACTTACACTCCTCCGTATTGGCCACACCAATATC
>JABUQX010012041.1:40000-57500 GCA_015478945.1 Trachelipus rathkii | reverse complement strand
ATTTTATGAATAAAACACCGGGAATGAGTAAATTACAACAAAGATCCAGGCCAGGAATTTTGCTTGGATATTCAGAAGAGAGTAAGGCATATAGAATATGGTCTGAAGAAGAAAAAAGACTTTTTATAGCTCGGGACGTAAATTTTCCACGAGAAAATTGTACACAGAACATTATTTCCGGATCTGAGGAGGGTGATGAAATAATGGAAATAGTCCCTCTAATGACTCTTAAAAATGATCCTGATGAAGATCCTGAAGATGCTACAGACAGCATCGATTCAGAGGATGATGCTACATTTGCTCCTCGAGGACGAGGGAGACCGAAGATATTGCGAACTGGTCAACGTGGACGTCCAAAGAAAATTTATCAACCTGCTTCAAAAGATGGTGAAAAAGAAGATAGAGAAGAATCAGAAGAAAAAGATGAGAATCCGAAAAAAGCTATTGCCACAAAAGTAACTGAAACAACTACCATGGCAGTAGATGGAGGATCAGTCATCTCTCTCACAGATGCATTAAATAGTCCTGCCTCTTGTCAATGGAAAGATGCGATTGAAAAAGAATATACATCGCTTCTGCGAAATAAGACATGGACAATAGAAGAGAGACCATCAAATTGCAGAATATTAGGTTCAAAAATGTTGCTACGTAATAAATTTAAAGCGGACGGGGCTCTTGATAAAAGAAAGGCACGCCTTGTAGCCCAAGGTTTTTCACAAAGACCAGGTATCGATTATTATGAGACATTTTCTCCCGTTATACGTCTTAGTTCTCTTAGAACTATTGTTGCACTTGCAGCTGAAAGGGGTATGACTATACATCAAATGGATGTGGAGACTGCGTATTTAAATGGTGAACTAAGAGAGACCATATATATGGAAGTACCAGATCTATTAGAAGAATCATTAAGGAGATTAAGAAATGATGAAGATCACCTCATAAAGGAAGAAGCTTCAAATATGCTAAAACAACTTCGTTACCGTGAAAATAAAGTGTGTAAACTGAATAAAGCTCTTTATGGACTGAAACAATCTGGTCGGATGTGGTACAATAAACTTCATCAAAGTCTCTTAAATCTTGATTTCAAACCCACAGATGCTGATCCATGTGTTTATATGTGCGGAAATGTTGACGATCTCATTATCATTGGCGTATATGTGGATGATTTGATACTGGCATCCAAAAATATAATCTTGTTAGAAAAAATAAAAGAAAGACTCTTAGAACAATTCCGAATGAAAGATATGGGGCCTATTGAGAACTGTCTAGGTATAGAGTTTAAATCTTCCAAAAGTGGATTTATATTGTCACAAAAGGGATATGTGAAAACTATACTGGATCAATACGGGATGACTGAGTGTAAGCCTGTTGTGACACCCATTGAATATGGAAGTAAATTGTTAAAACCAGATCCTGTATCTGAAGAAGAAATGAAAAAATTTCCATTCCAATCCCTTATAGGTTCATTAATGTATCTTTCTGTTTCTACTAGGCCAGATATATCATACGCCGTTCATTCCCTCAGCCAGTTTAACAATAATTATAATGAACAACACTGGAAAGCTGCAAAAAGAGTCCTCAGGTACCTAAAAGGGACTATAGATTACACTCTTGCCTACTACCAAACTAAATTACCGGTGAAGGGTTTCACCGATGCGGATTGGGGAAACTGTATCATCGATAGAAAATCCTACACCGGGTATGCTTTTGTATATGGCGGTGCAGCCATCACTTGGGAATCACGAAAACAAAGGACAGTTGCCCAATCGAGTGTTGAGGCTGAATATATGGCTTTGACGGAGGCTTCAAGAGAAGCCATTTACTTACGAAATTTTCTGAG
Organism: Trachelipus rathkii; assembly: GCA_015478945.1. Lineage (NCBI taxonomy): Eukaryota > Metazoa > Arthropoda > Malacostraca > Isopoda > Trachelipodidae > Trachelipus > Trachelipus rathkii. Next base: position 55,660 of record JABUQX010012041.1, on the reverse strand, counting down.
AGAAATTGGGGAAGAGGATATGCATAAAGATTCTACTATGATATATTGCGATAGTCAAGGGGCTCAAAGCCTTGCATATAACCCCATTCATCATTCCAGAACAAAGCATATTGATATCAGGCACCACTTCATCCGACAAACTGTGACAGAAGGGAAAATCGTCGTCAAATATATACCTACTGAGGAAATGGTTGCAGATGCACTGACAAAGCCATTGACGGGTGAAAGGCATCATTTCTGTTGCAAAGGATTAGGATTGAAGAACATTGCGAATGTGGAATCATCGTCATATGCCGAGAGGGGGTGTTGAAGAGTACGTCATCATGACTGGATTACACATCGTCGTTATGCAGAAGAGTTGGTACCTCCGAAGGTTATATCTAAGATTGTATTGTTCATATCATTGTATTCTATTTTATCTTATTAATATACTTACTTGCTATTCCAATCTAATAATGGACTTGTGTTATTATGTGTTTGTACATATTAAATGGTGTTTGTAACTAAAGTATTCGTAACCCCTTCTATGTTATTTAGCGATTGGGTATGCAAAGTGAACTACGATATTTGGACTTCTAGCAATAATAATAATAATAATAATAATAATAATAATAATAATAATAATAATAATAAATAATAATAATAATAATAATAATAATAATAATAATAATAATAATAATAATAATAATAATAATAATAATAATAATAATAATAATAATAATAATAATAATAAATAATAATAATAATAATAATAATAATAATAATAATAATAATGATAATATTTTGTTAATAATTCCACAATATAATAAAGCGATGTTATAGCCAAAAAATTTAAAAATTCAACATATAAAGTAACTTCACAAATGTGTCAAAAAAGTTCCAATAAAAGACACAACAGAAAATACTTCATCTAAACTTCTCCAGAAGAAAAATCATGTCCACTTCTCAGAAAGAGTGTCCATAAGTCCGAAAAACTCTAAAGTAGGGGGCTTACAGCCATCCTGGAGGTTCAAAGGTAAGAGCGTCGGACTTTCCTCTCAGAGTCGCTTCGTCGGATTCTTTTTCCTTTGAAAGCTAAGAAGAAAACTATTCCTGTCGAGATCATTTCTTCAGGACTTAAGAGCTTTGTTGAAGACTTGTATATTGTTGCAATATTTCGCCTCCGAACTCGAGGCATCTTCAGGCAGAAATGAAATTAATTTGTGGGAACGGCTATTATAAATATTTTGTTAATAATTCCACAATATAATAAAGCGATGTTATAGCCAAAAAAATTTAAAATTCAACATTTAAAGTAACTTCACAAATGTTCAAAAAAGCTTTCAAAGGAAAAAGAATTCTACGAAGCGACTCTGAGAGGAAAGTCCGACGCTCTTACCTTTGAACCTCCAGGATGGCTGTAAGCCCCCTACTCTAGAGTTTTTCGAACTTATGGACACAATAATAATAATAATAATAATAATAATAATAATAATAATAATAATAATAATAATAATAATAATAATAATAATAATATAATAAAATAATAATGATAATAATAATAATAATAATAATAATAATAATATTAATAATAATAATAATCACCCACAATTAATACTAACGATAAATAATAATAATAATAATAATAATAATAATAATAATAATAATAATAATAATAATAATAATAATAATAATAATAATAATAATAATAATAATAATAATAATAATTATTGGTGCTCTTCCTTCCAGTGATTCCTAAAACTTTTTAGATTTTCTGACTTTAATCTAAATATAATCTGATTGCGTCCACGCTTGTGCATCCAAAACGACTAAAGGGTATACCGCACTTTTTCCCACCAACATGGCATTTTTGCCTCTTTCTTCATTGGTCCTCTACCTGCTTCAGGTGCGTGCAGGAATATTTAAAAATAAAGCAAGTGTCGTCACAGCGCTGTACACATAACTGCTGAGATCATTGGAGTAGAATAGCAGATGGCAAGAATCGTAAGACGACCAGACCACAGTAACTCTCAAACTAGCAAATCTCAACTCCTAAGAAATTCTGGAAAGCAATGTTCTTCATCCCTAACGTAGACTTTATTAATATCCCTGGAGTTGAAATTTTCTGAGAAAAGTTTACCCTCTATCTCCGCTGTCATTTCAACTTTTTTTTATAATGTTGGGCTTGACAGTGAAAGATTTTAGAGGAAAAACAACAAATTTTTCTAATTAATATAATTAAATTATTTTTATAGTGAAGCTAAGCTATGGTACAGACTCTGTGTGGATGATAAATTTATAAAGGAAGTGAAAGAAATAAAATTAACATAGATGGTAAAAGTCACTGAAGCTTTGTTCCCAGCCACGAAACACGCTATGCACATTTTTCTGCAGAACCGAGCACAACGAGCACCAATGAAAAATCATTTAGAGCAGTGCGAAGAGTAAAAACTTTAATGAGATCAACAATGTCCGAAAACCGTCTCAGTGAACCATCATCCTGCTGGAATAAAAAAAGAGGAAAAAACTGAAAGAAGTATGAAGATTTAATGAGGATCCACCATAATAATTGATTTTTGCATCCTAATATATATATATATATATATATATATATATATATATATATATATATATATAATATATATTATATATAATATAAATATATATATATATATATTAATATATATATATATATATATATTATATATTATATATATAATATATATTACTCCCTTACAAAATTAACGTAAAATTTAGCATTAGGTGACAAGCTATGGCAATAGAAATAGGATGCATTGCATTTATAGTGATTCAAACTGAACAACACAGGTAAGTTTAAATATAAGAATAACCAACAAACTTAGGTTCAGTTCTAATGCATGCCATCCTAATTCAATATAGACTATTCTCTGTCCAAATGCACATCGAGCTCCAAAGGATTCCGTAGTCAGGCGAGTGTGTACAAATTGAAGTGTTAGTATTTTCATTTTTTCTAGAGTGCCTGAAGAATGGACAGACACATAGCAAAAAAAGGGGAACTGGCGAACAGGGAGACAATATTATTGGAAACGGGCCTCTTGCCCTCCTCCTACCACAAGTTGATCAGCGATTAAAGTCAACCACTCGACAGTGTGTAGAATCTTCCGTCGGATCAGGGAGACTGGCAGCAACCGTAAAAGAGTAAAAGATAAGGTCAGGGTCGCCCAAGGGCTACTTCGGTTAGGGATGACATATTTTTTCATCTGGCAGTTTTGCGACATTGGTTCCAAACGAGCCTTAAACCACAAAATCAGAGTCAGAGTAGAGTCAGATATAATCCATTTCTATCGTACAACTGTACGAAATGGAATGGAACATGACTGCATAAGACTGGAATGCCTGATGGACGTCCCGCCAACAGTCTTCTTCTCACCAGGATGAATTGGATTGCCCCAATTGCAGTTTCCTCATGCCTATGCAAATTGCAAACTGGACAATGGAGTAATGTACTCTTCATTGATGAGTTCCGGTTCGCACTACATTCACCAGATGGCTCTGTAAATGAGTGGGCTGACATAAGTTTGGGATCCGCAAAGAGCTTTATATATTGGACAAGTGGATTTTAACGACAGAAAGAAATCTTGACGACATCATTCAGTAATACGGCTTTCATTGACGACACATTCTTATTAATCTTTGATAGTGCCAGTCCACACACAGCATTGATCTCCTCTCATCCACTTGTACCTCGAAGAGGTGGAAATCCACCTCTTGCCCTTACATACGAGAAGCCTGAACTTAAATCCCTTAGAACATATTTGGAATATTTTGAGAAGGCATTGCAGAGCCCATCACATGCTTTGTAAACACTCAGGAAGCTGGAAGACTCATTGACGGAGAATTTGAACTACATTCTACAAGATGCCATCACGAGGATCGTTTCATCATTGCTGGAAAGGTTGGAAGAAGTACAGATGGAATGGAGGAACTACCCACTACTAATTAGTTTTGTTTTTTTTTACTTTCTATTTTGTCACTTCTTGCAGTTTGCTTATGTTTCATTATACCGTGAAATTTTCATCATCGTAGTTTTATTCATTATTCCTTTTCTCCTTCCCAAATTTTCATAACGCTACAAGAGACACCTTCGGTTGAAAAATAATATTTTTTACAGTGCGTAACATCAGAACGTTAAACACATTACTCGTACAACCAGGTACTTTATAATGTCATTTAGTCATCAGTGCAAGAGATGCGTTAAGTTTGTGGCAGTTATATATATATATATATATATATATTATATATATAATATATATATATAATATATAATTATATCTATATAATATATATATAATAATATATTATATATATATATCTATATATTTATCAGTATATATATATAATAATATATATATAATAAATATATATATTATATATATATATAATATATTATATATATATATATATATATGTATATATATTATAATATTAATATATATATATTATAATATATATATATATATATTATATATTATATATATAATAATATAATATATATCAGTGGCGGCTCATGAACCGAAAAGATGTGGTTTCGCATTCAAATTATATATTATATATATATAGATATAATATATACTTTATTCTATATATATAATATATATATATATTATATTATATTATATATATGTATAATACTATAAGTATATATATATATAGTTATATATATAATTATAATATATATATATATATATATACAGGTTGGATAGATTTTTGATTTTTTTTAGAAAAATCATTTTTATTTTTTGATTTTTTATTTTTTGTTTTTTCAGATTCGTGACGTTCACAGCGAAATATAATATATATATATGTATATATAATATATATTATTAATATTATAATATATATATATTATATATATATATATATCATATATTTGATAATATATATATATATATAATAATTATATCTATTATATATATACTATATATATATATAATATATTATATATATATATATATATATATATTATATAATAATATATAATAAAGAGTAGGCCAATCTAAAGTGTCCCATTCAACCCATAAAAGTTAATTTTAGAAATTTTTTTAATAATAATTCATGTTTAAGGAATAGTAATTATAATTAAAAAGCCGCGTAGGGCCTACCTAAACTGTCCCAGTGATACCAACAATAATAATAATTAGGATAATAATTAAAATTGCATGGCCCCTCTAGAATGTCCCGTCAACAAATTATTAATTAATAAAAAGAATATTAATTCAGAAGCCGGCATAAGGCCATATGTTAGACTTCCCATCAAAGCCAAATAATTAATAAATAAGAAAGCGTGCAGTAACCACTCATAGAATGTCCCAGTAACGTAATAATATATAAGAACAATTACTTAAGAAGCCCATGTAATATTAGACTGTCAAATCAACAATAAAAAATTAATTAATTTAGAAGCACATTACCACTCTAGAATGTCCAGTCAACCATAATAAAATAATGAATAATAATTATAGAAGCCATATGGGAATATCTAGACTGTCTTAGTCACACCAATTAATAATTTATAATTAACAATAATATTAAAAGACCGCACTGGACACCTCTGAATGTCCAGTCAAACTCATATAAATAAGATTAATACTTAAAAGCAGCATGGTACTTTTTAGACTTTCCAGTCAACAAAAAAAATTTATAATAAAAGCCGCATGCCCCTTATGTCCCAGTCAACCCATAAATAAATAATAAATACAAAATTAAACTTAAGAGCCCTACTACTGGCCTATCTAGACTGTCCCAATTCACCAATTAATAATTAATAATTAAAATATAATTAAAGCCATATTAATTATCCCTCTAAAATGTCCCAGTCAACTCAAAATAAAAATAACAATATACTAATAGCCGCATGGTCCTTTTAGACTTTCCCAGTAAACCAATAAGAATTAAAATTGAGAAGCCGTATTTTCCCCTCTAGAAGTCCCAGTTACCATAAAAATTAGAAGTTAAGAATAATTTTAATAATATTTATGAATTAAATGAATTTAGTATTATATTGGCAAGGGAGCCTGCGCCTACCTGACTGCCCATATCACCAACAAAAATAATAAAAAAGAATAATAATTCAGAGCCGCAAGCCTATCTAGACTGCTCAGTCAACCATAATTAATAAATAAGAATAATTATTCTTATAATGTTTATTATTAGGGATGACTGGCAGGTCAAGATAGGGCCCATGCCGGCTTCTGAATTATTATCTATTTATTAATTTATGGATTGACTGGGACATTAGAGGGGCCAATGCGACTTCTAATTATTAATTCTTAATTATTTAATTATTGTTTGTTGATAGGAACAGTTAGGGTAGCCATCTGCTACCTTAATTGATTAAATGATATTCATTAATATTAACTTAATTTTATGAAAATTATTCATTAATTCTTAATTTTTGGTTGATATGTCTGTCTATATGGGGCCATGCGCTTCTCAATTATTATTTTATATTGGTTGACTGGGACAAAATAGGACCATGCACCTTCTTAAGTATTATTCTTATTTATAATGAATTGACTGGGACATTTAGAGGGATCCTGTGGCTTAATTATTATTTGTTCAATATTAATTAATTATTGGTTGACTGGACAGTCTTGATAGCCCATACGGCTTCTTAAGCCTTATTCTTATTTATTATTTATTATGTGTTTACTGAGATATTCTACAGGGGCAATGCTGCTTTTTAATATTTATTTTATTGGTTGTAGTTATCGAAATAACTGATTGAGAGCCATTTATTATTCTTATTTATTATGGGTTGACTGCGGACATTTCTAGAGAGGTCAATGACACTTCCTAAATATTTATTCGATTATAATTAAGAAGGCGCATTAACTCTGTGAATGTCCCAGTCAACCCATAATAATAAGAATAATACAAGAAGCCGTTAAAAATTAATAATTTTAACTGTCTCAGTTCAACTAATAAAAATTATATTAAGAAGCCCATTGCCCGCACTAGAATGTTCCAGTCAACACCATAATAAATAATAAATAAAGATGAAATAGCTTAGTAAGCAGCATTAAGCCTATCTTAACTGTGTCATATCACCTGTAATAATACATATATATTATAGATTAAATAATAAAGAAAATCGCATGATGCCTTAGATATGTCCAGTTCAACTACAAATCAAATACGTATAATTATCTTTAAGAAGCCGCATGTCCTTTTTTAGGCTGTCCCATGTCATCAATACAAAATTTAATAATAAGAAGACCAAATTGGCCCCTAGAATGTCCCAGTCAACTCAAAGTAAAAATCATTATAATAATAGATAAAACTTAGAAGCCGCATGGCGCCTATCTAGAACTGTCCCAGTCATACCAATAATTAATTAATAATTAAAAAATATTAAGAGAGCCGCATTACCCCTCTAGAATTTCCAGTCAACCTTAATATAATAAGAATAATACTTGAGAATGCCGCATGTCCTTTTTAGACTGTCCAGTCAACCAATAAAAATGAATAAGTAAAGAGTATGGCATTAGCCCCTCTAGAATGTCCAAGTCAACCCTTAATAAATAAGAAAATAATAATAATATTAAGAAGCACCATGGAGCCTATCTAGCACTTCACGCCTATTCTTATTCTTAAAGCCAAAATCTACCTCCTCGTGCTTACGCTTGCCCCGTTTCAGCATATCTGCTTTTTAATAAGGTGCTAATATTTGTTAGAGCCTATTTCAAATTACTTGGCCTAAACATATTTATTATACGACATTGTAGCAAAACAATATATATAATTAGTCTCCATCTGCATTAAATTTTAATTTTTAACCCTAGGCCCTGCTCTGGTTCAATTTATCAATGGAACAATAAACGCCATGTGCGTAACAAGTAGTCTGAGCCCCCCGCCGACTTATTTTGTTGCGCCCCCTTTATCCATGAACGGGTGGATAGTGTTTTTGGACTTGGAATGACAAAAAAAAAGTTTTCCTTGTTCCTATCAAAGAAAATCACCTTAGCATTAAAAAAGACGAGGTATTACAAAAAAAAAAGGTAAAATAATTATAACATTTTGAAATTGTTCTTGTAGGTATATAATGTATAATATATAGTATATACTATATATATAATATCTATATATATATAATTCTAATTAAGATATGTCATTTTTACACAACACTTTTACATTTACTGTTATTGGAAGGTACAAGCAAAAAAACTTACTAATAAACAATACAACATTAGTCATACTTTTTATTTTGACACCATCTCTTTCTAAATGATTATTAATCCCCTTCGTCTCTTTGCATCACAAAATGATCGCACTAATTTCCCCAAGTCCAGTGCGAGCCCGATCATACTCTATGCTAAGTAAAGGCAATTCACTTAACTTACGGTCGTCATGGTACTTTTCAAATAACTTTTTATTAGTTTTATTTTGAAAAAATATCTCGCATGAGAAGAAGTAATCGCGATCAGAAACAATAAAAAATGTACAACACTTGGAAATAATATTTAACAACATATTATTTCAATCAAAAATATTCTGCCACTTGTATTATTTTGGTCATTTTTCTTTTCTTTATTCACTTGCCACAAACATTCTCTAAAGCACAATTGCCGTACTAAAGAACTTTCACTTTCGCTTCTATTTTTGCGTCTTAAAACTTTGTCAGCATGCACTCCATGAGCTCTTTATTGTTTGTTCTGTAAGGGTTTAGCTCAAATAATCAAAATATTTTCACCTCCTCTCAATCGTGATAGCTCCGTTTACTTGGCTTAATTAGTTATGAAAAAAGTTTCTGAAACCCCACCTGAAATTGTGCAAAGCATCAATGAAGTCAACATTTTTAGAAAGTTCATCAAAGAACTTTGTCCACTTGCTTTGGCGTTTAGATAGGCATGAAGTCTCACTTTTTGTCCAGCTTTCTTGAAAATTCCTGGGCCTCTTCCACTAGCTTATAAAACTCTCCCCGCAACTGGTTTAGTTTGGTGACACACCTTTCTAAAATAGTGGAAGCTTCATCCAGGGATTGTTGATTTTTGGAGTGTTTTAGAAGTGATTGTTAATACTTTCCAATTTTGCTTTGAATACACAAGCATTAAATGATAGTAAAAGATAGCATTTGTCTTCTTAATTGCTTGTGCGCCTTTACTTCAGAGCTCTTTGTTGAATTTAGGATGATTTTTGATATTAAACAATTCAAATATAAATGAAATTAACTTTAACTACAAACAAGCAATCGAACCTCGAAGACCATCTAGTTGGGCACTGTCTTTTAACAGTTGTGTTGACATGCAGTTTCTAAGAAATTCTTCAGTAATTTCCATCTTGGAAGACTCTGACTGAAATACCCATATATCTCAATAATCACATCATAAAAAACAATCATTTCTGTAATCTCTTTACAGAAATCAATCTCAAGACAAGTTAGGTTGTGATTGCACATGCACCATACTAATGCATTAGGCGACTTTCGACTTGATTTTTTGATCTCAGTTCCAATGTACTTCCCACTCTAACATAGCCCCACATAGCCCTGCCTCTGCCACTTTCATTAACTTGATAAGAGTGTATTAGCTTTCGCAAAACTTACACATTTCATCTTTTCTAAACATTCGGCCTGTTTGATTTGTTAGGGCGATATAGGGACCCGAGGAATGGAGCTTCTATTATTTGAGCTCTCTTTCAGTCGATAATTATGTGGGGTCAGAAAATATTGGTGATGGACTTACTGTACAGGTGGTGTTTTAGAAATATCTTGGCTGTAGCTCTAAGATCATAGAGGGAGTGGGAGACAAGAAGGCGCCATCGTCGAGTATTGCATTAGTCTATTGTCAGCGGCGAGCAGCGGCTCTTGTGAAGGCCTCATCGTAAGACATTAACCGGCAAGTCTCCGGAGTCCTTACATCAGGAACACTCAGTATGGCTTTTTGTATTGCTGCTGTTTCTTACATCCTCCAGTTGAGCTTAAGGAGCGGTCATTACCTGGTGTATAACAGAATCACATCAGATCATGGATAGTTCCAGATTTACTCATCAAATTATCCGCAGTTAATGCAGAAAGTATTCGACTGGCTGCTATTATATTGGGTTGATGCCATCATCCGTATATCGTACATTGCTAATATCCATATAGTAGTAATCATATAGATGTGTATAAGTAGATGTATAACTAATCATGAGTTCAGATATAGGTGCCGGGTGGGGGTTAATAGGTATACGTTATAGGAGTGGATAGTAGGATTCATACTATATTTACAGGGCGGGGGTACTGTATATATAGTTATATAGTATATACTACTGTAATAGTGTATAGATAGTTGTAGTATAGTAGAGATGAGAGAGAGAGACTGAGAGAGAGGAGAGAGAGACGTAGGTCAAGTCGGAGTCATTATGGAGTTTTCATCGAAAAGTGCTCATCCCTCTTACCCGCCGTGCGCGCTCTCGGTCCTGCGCCCCCCGCCACCGCGGGGCCTCGGAGGGAGTTATATACGCGACTGGAAACAGCAAGCACTAATAGAAATGTACAGACTTACGGGTTACAATGCACAGATAGTTGTGTGTTAGAAGATGGAAAGAACACGATATATTTTAGAAACTTCGAAATGTTGATATTATAGTTTATGCATTAATATTTGTATTTTCTATTGAAGTTAAGGATTACTGGTAAATTATTACAAAATAAATAGAGAAATATAAAAAAATAGTTTAAATAAATCAAAAAAGTCAAAAATCAATTAAAATTAAGATCGTGATGTATTTATAAACAAAATAAAATAAAAAAAAAATGATTTTTTTAAATTTTATTTTTTCGTCCATATAGTATAATATTATATATATAATATATATTATATATATAATCATATAATTATTATATACTATATATATATATATATAATATATTATATATATTATATTATTAATATTAATATTATTATATATATATATATATAATATATATATATATATATATTATATATATATATGTTATATTAAATATAATATATATATATGCCAGAGCCTGCCAGTCTGAACAATTTCCTTAAAAAACCCTAAACTAATTAAATTTTCTGAACTTTAAAAACAAAATTGTTGAACAAGAAATTTTTGGTCTCAATCTGTCTGTCAGGCAATCTAATACTAAGCCATATATATATTTAGTGAGTAGTGAGTATGATATAGTTAAAAAATAGACATTGTATAATGTATATTATGTACTTTATACAATGTATATTATTTATTTTCTTATATACTATATATATATATATTATAGCTATACATATTATTTTTATTTATTTCTTGTTTTATTCAAATTGCCATATTGAAGTGTGAAATTTGATTTTTAAATCCTTATATTTGATAATAAATAAATTTTTTAATTAAAAAAACTACCTAAAAACAATATTTTTTTTTTTTAATTGCAAATTAAAAATGTTTTTTGAATTTTGCCATGACGATCAAGATTTCTATTGTTATCACTTTCTGATGTTCCACTCGCTCAAGAAGACAACCGAACTTAGAGTATGAGAAGTTGCAATCTAAATAAGAGCACTATCGCTTTCAGATCTCCACAAACCTGGCATAAATAAGAATAAAAAAAGCGCTTAGGAAATAGTTCTTATCTTCAAAAATCAAAGGACTAGGCAAATAAAAATAGTTATAATCGTAAATGAAGGTAGTTATTATTGTGTCATATTTACAATAAGTGCTAGCCAACCATACCTACCTGAAAGTTAGCAGCAATGCTATAAATGTAGAGAGACCTTTCAACCCGAGAATGAGGAATAGTTTAATCAATTGGAGGAAACTTCTTGTTCTTAAAGAGGGTAAGCTTAACATATCTAAGCTCATTTGTATGCTGACCATGTTGATTTAGTCTGTATCCACAGTACTTAGTATGGATAGAAGATTGAGTAAGCTAGACCTAAAACCTTTATAACTCATACGTTATCTTTGTGTTAAGGCGATGTCATTCCTTTTTTAGAATAAAAATTCAGTTTAGAGGTAAAGTTAATGATTCTTATCTATTTTGATGATAGGACTTACTGATCATGAGACAGAATTAATAAATAAACAAAATAATACTTTCCATAATATAATTGCACAATATAATAAAATTCGAAATAAATAATAATAATCAATTTTAATAATAATAAATAAAATAAAAGTGTTTCTTCAAAGGAACCCATTAATACTAATTCCTAATTACGTTTCTAATCTCTTCAATCCATAAAATACTCAATCAACTGGTTATTAGTAATTGGTTGGTATCAAGATGAGGAAGAAATCAGCTAATAAAGAGGATTTTTTTTATATAAATTTTTAATAAGTACTAATACCCCCTATAAAGTTGTAAATTTTCTATAGTAAAAATTTAAAAATCGACTATTTTTGAAAGATCCCTCTTTTATTCTTTCTTCATATAATGATGGCATTCATATATTATTTCTGTGAAGGGCGCAGTCGACAGGATTACTTTCTCTTGAATTTCCTCTTAAGCTGATATTCCCTCCTCATTCTGGGGTTTGCCTTAAAAAAAAAAAAAAAAAAAAAAAAAAAAAAAAAAAAAAAAAAAATATTTGCCTTGATGACAACCACATAAGTTAGATTTAATAATTATAGTTATTGAATATAAGAAAAAATAGTCAGTTTGATAATACATAGGGCTATCGAGACAAAAAATATATGTACCATATACTTGATATTCCGTATAAAGTATATTTATTAATAAATAAATTTTATGTTAAGCCACTTAGGCCTATTGAGACTGACAACATATTATAACAAAAAAAAACATATATACATACCATAACTTATGTACTGTTATACTGTATATATGTAAGTTATTGCTAAAATTGTTAATATTAAGCTTATTGTTTAAATTACATTTTCCCATACTCATATCGAAACTGACAAAATACTCTACTCTGAAAAAAAAAAAAAATTAAAACATTTAGATAGGTATATTTATATGAATGTAGTGACCCAAAATGTAGAGTTAATTTGTTGAAGAATAATTAGTGACGGGGCAACCCCAACCTCATTATTTTCAACAAGTTTTGACTCTCGTTAAACAAAGAGGAACCAAGAGGTCCATTATTACCAAATTGATAAATAAAATAACAGCTGATATAGATTTATATACATCTAATGAGTTAAAGGGTGTTATCTTAAATTTAAAAACAAAACTAAAAGAAGTTACAGAGTTTACAAAACAATAATAATATTTACGCTATACTAGTCAGAATTCACATTTGAAACGCCAGATTAAAATTTGGAAAAATGATTAGTAAATCTGCCAGTTGCATTCTAACCTGGCATTAGTTTCATTCAAAATATAATAAGACCTGTACAAATATTTCCTCAAATAATGCTCATATTGAAACTGGTTTCTCTGGTTTAAAAAGACCCAAACTCCAGCTCCCTGAATTTGATGGAAAGCCTGAAGACTTTGATAATTTCATAAAAAACTTTGAGGAAATAATGGATAGGGAGAAATACAATAAATTTGTTAGACATTCTTGTCTAATGAAACAACTCAAAGGTCCAGCAAAAATTTTAATACAAAAAAGCCCTTTAGCAGATATGGATTATGATATGGCAAAAAATTGTCTTTAAAAACCGCTCTTCAGCAATAAACCTATGCAACATCTTCAATAATAGAAAAATCATAAATTAAATTAAAATATACTTTTACATGGTAATCAGTGAAGCTAATATATAGAAAGCCAAATATAGCATAGTTTAAAAATAAATAGTCAAGGTATTTCGTCCAATACTTTTTGTGGAATAGTTTGTCAGAACAATATCAAACCCAATATATCAACATTACAAATAATACATATCCAAATTTAGATGAAATTTTAAATAATGCATTTGAAGTTTCATAATAGAATAGGTAAGAGTGGATAGTAATTACAAAATGCAAATCATACTTAACACTATTAAAGACACAGCACAAGTGCAGAAAAAAACCAGATATGCTTTAGCTCATAACATTTATGTGATAAAGAACAACAAAACAAACACTGAAACAATCAAAAATGGGTGGTAGTATCATTTGATCAGACCATTGCAAATCAGCATTGTATCGGACCATAAATTGTATAGTGCCCAACTTTCAAAACACCTGAATCCACAATTGCAAAATTCAAAGAATTGGCAGTTGTATAAATGTGGGTACTTTAAACTCATAAATGAAACTTGTAAGTTCAAATTTAGTAATGAATGTAGAAATTGTATTCATGCACTCACTATTTTTATGTACTTTAAAACATGAACCAATCCAACATCAAAACCAAAAAACAATTAAAATAAAATAATACCAAGACAGAAGTCACCTCATGTTGTTACTAAATGTACACCTGTAAAAAAGGGAATACCCATATCCTACAGAACAAGTAGCAAAATTGTTTTTATTAAGTTTCCTTAAATGTAACCAGCACTCAAAACATCCCTTCTTACCTTCACCACAACTTGTAATAAATAAAAACAATAAACAACCACAAATTCCGTACATTATATGATTGATGTTCTGAAATAATTCTATATCTCAAACAGTAGCACAAAAATTAAATATAAAGTGTAAAAAGATTAAAAAAAATAAATGTAAAGGGTTTCAATGAAAGAAATTTTACCAAAATTGTATTCTCGAATTTGACCTGAACATATAATATAAAAATAACAGTATTGATGCAGCTCTAGTCCCTTCAATTACACCAGACTAATATACCTTCCCTTCAATAATTGCTAGCCATTGAGAACATAAATACCTTTAGCTGATAAGCACTTAGAAATAAGAAATAATAAGGGAAATTCCAATATATTATTAGGTGATTGAAATGGAGCCCACATTTACTAACAATAATTATGTTAAATTTTAGTTTCAAAATGGACACTGTTCGAAATGACGTATCTAACTTGTCTATGAACAAAAATATTTTTAATAAATTATCAAAACAAAATTAATGGAATAGCAATAGACAGCTTGCCAAATATAAAGATTTCTAATAATGATCAAAAAGATATTATTGGAACCGATTTAACAAATTTATCTAAAAATAAAAACATTTCAAATAGTAATCAAAACGAGATTATTGAAACAGATATAGTCAATTTGTCTAAGAATAAAAATATTTTAAACAGGGTTCAAAAGCAGATTACTGGAACCGATAAAACCAATTTGTTTAGGGATAAAAATATTTCAAATAATGAAAAAAATGAAACTATTGAACCGGGTGCAGGGAAATCCTTATTAAGAACAAAAAAGAACAATGCAAAGAATATAAAAGATCCTTATCCGACAGTTATTGGACACAAAATCCCTAATAAAATGGCTTACAGTGAGCCAAAATCGAAACAATTCTACGAAAAAACAAAAACTTTCTTACGATTCAAAACTTTTAAGTACAGAAATCCTGAGTTTTATTTCCCTCCAAATAAGTTACGCAAAATGAAAGAGAAAAGAATGCTTGGCATCTTGCCTTCATCGGAGATAGAAAAAAAACAATCGGAGAGTAAGGTGGAAGTTTTTTTTCAAAAGCTTTTGCAAAAAGCAAGAGCAAAAAGATGGTCGAGAAAAGTTCAAAGAAAAACATGGAAAAGAGCAACAACATTAACAAAAAATAAGAAAGATAAGAATAAGAAATAAAGAGATGGGAAATGAAATTGAAATAAAAACAAAAACAA
>JABUQX010012041.1:32500-35000 GCA_015478945.1 Trachelipus rathkii | reverse complement strand
ACCTCTTGTTAGAAACATCTGTAACAACATCTTTTTATTCACTCTGATAGATCTGTTGCTAACAGTTCTTCTGAAAAGGCTAATCTCTTCCATTCAGTTCCATCCTGGATGATTATGGCATCTCTCCTCCTACTTCTTTTTCTCTCAGGTATCCCATGTCTCTACCTGTGATTTCACGTGATCGTGTGGACGAGATGCTGAGATCTATGAACGCCAGGAAGGCTAGTGGTCTAGACCGCATTCCTTTTAATATTTTGAGAGTGTGCTTCTGAGCCGGCTCGTGTTCTCTCGTTCAACTCTACTCTCTATACCTTAAAACTAATACTTTTCTTCAGCTTCCGAAGGGGGTAACCGCTCTGATCCTTCTAACTATAGATAGTCCTACATCTCTCACTTGTATTCTATGTAAAATCTTTGGAACTCTCCTTAATACTTTCTTCCACAACCCAAATTTTTTTTATTTTTTTTTTTTCTTGATGGTTCTTGTATTCTATGTAAAATCTTTGGAACTCTCCTTAACTCTCATTTCTTGGATCACTTGGAATCTCATTCACTTCTTTCAGATCACTAATATGGCTTTCGACGCTCGAAGTTTAACTGGTGACATACTTTCCTATCTTGCTGATATATGGGTCTTTTATTCCTGTGTGGTAGTTTGACAAATCCAAAGTTTTTGACCGGGTATGGTACACATCAATACTATCTAAGATCCCTTCCTTTGGGTTTCTTCCTTCTGTTTGTTTACTCTTTTCTTGTTTTCTTTCAGATCGTTCAATATTGGCTCTTTTTGTTTGGAGTAACTTCTTCCTTTCCTATTAATTGCGGTGTTCCTCAAGGTTCTGCTCTATCTCCAAATTTATCCCTACTTTTCATCAACGATCTTCTCAGCTGTACTTCCAACTATGTTCATTCATATGCCGATGACTAAACTCTCCATTCTTCCACTTATTTCAAATCTGCTCCCTCTTTAGCATTCAGAGTTACTTCTCGACTTCATCTTCCCGACTCTATTATTACCGATCTGTATTGGATTTCCCGGTAGGATCGCATCAACCTTATGAAATTTAATTCTTTAAACACTCAACTGCTTCCCACCTCCCTCTCATAAACATCTCACAACTTTTCTTCTCCTTCGATGGTTCTAGCTTCTCTGCTGAGAACAACAGAAACATTCTTGATCTGAACCTTAATAACAAATTGTTTTGTAAAACTCATATTACAACGGTTGCTAAGGCGACCCAAAGAAGCTGGGAGTTCTGTTTAGGTTCTGTTCTTTCGAACAGTTACTCCAGTTATGTTAGAGTCTTCTCCACCACTGTTCTGTTTTCACACTTGGTAGGAGGGACTCCCGTTCCACCCTTCTTTTGGATAGGGTTATGTCTAAGGCTAAAAGGCTAATAAACTGTCCCCTACTTGTTGACTCCCCTGACCCTCTATCCCTGCTATATGTTGGGGCACTATCTCTTTATTATAGGTACTATAACGGTAGGTGCTCGGTGGAGTTGACCACTCATACCATTTCCACCACTGTGAACACCTCATAGCATAAGGGTTGCTATAATTGCGCATGAATTTTGTGTGAGGATTGAAAATTCCAGACATGCTCGTTGTGGTGCCTTCTTCTTTACAGTCACATCTGTTTGTGGATATTCCAACCACCATATGTTTCTCCTGCTGTATTTAATCTTACTCTCTTTAAGGCCTCCATCTGCGCCCATCTGAGAGATTTACGATAGGTTTTAATTTTTTTTAATTATTATTAATTATATTATTCTGCCTATCCGTGAGTGGTGGTACTCTCTCTCTCTCTCTCTCTCTCTCTCTCTCTCTATATATATATATATATATATATATATATATATATATATATATATATATATATATATATATATATATATATATATATATGTGTGTGTGTTATATATATATATATATATATATATATATGTGTGTGTTGTGTGTTTGTGTGTGTGTGTGTATGTGTGCAAATTTGTGATGTATTAGTGACGTTACTTGAATATGTAGTTATTTACCTATATGAACTGGATATCGTATTTCAATCCTTTATCACTGTGGGTGCAAATCCAGTCGACTGACATCCAGTTAGTCAAGGATGCGAATGCGGATGCCTCATTGATGAATGTTGCAAATTCAGATGTGACAAATATTAATTTGCTCCCATGTTTTTTTGCATTATTGGGTACGCATATGTATATGATTTTATATGTGAACAGTTATGTGTGTGGGTTGGTGAATGATTATGTAAGGTACGTGTCACCATATATGCTATGATAGATTAGGGTGGGGGTTAAGGTAACCGTTGCTTTAGATTGAGGGATTTAGGCTAATCCCAACAACCCAGTTCAAACTTTTCAAAAAACGTTATGTGCACATTAAATCACCCTTGATATAAATCCAGGATAAACTTTAAACCTCCTCATCCACAATCAAAAAATTTCTTAACCCTACGCCCACTCGTGTCAAAGACCCAAGATATGAT
>JABUQX010012041.1:25000-30000 GCA_015478945.1 Trachelipus rathkii | reverse complement strand
TATTTATAGATGAGAACCGTCGAAAGAGATAAAAAAGTTAAGTGTCTTGAGAGAGATTTAGAAGTTAAAGCTTTAATGGATGGAATTTCACAAGGTTCAGATGACCCCACCCGGAAATTCCATCCAGATCAGCGAGAATAGAATCGGCAAATATTAAGACGAGAGGTACCCAGGAAGCAAAAGAAGGGAGTGAATTGAATGAGAGTTGAAGAATGAAGGTCGAAATATTATATATGAGTGAATAGAGCAGAAGTGCAGGTGAGAAGATCATTAATGAAGAGTAGGAATAAGTAGGAGATAAGACAGAACCCTGAGGAACACCATAATTATTTGACAGAAAAGGAAGAAGAAGTCGTCCCAACAACAGCTGATATTGAGCGATTTGAAAGAAAGTTAGATATAAGTAGGCAAAGAGAAGGAGGAAACCCAAAGGGGAGGGAGTTTAGCAGTGACGTGTGCCATACCCGGTCAAATGCTTTGGATATGGCAAGCGCCACCACGCAAGTCTCCCGTAGTTCCTAAGGGCGGGAAACCATAAATCAGTAAGATAGAAAGTATATCGCCAGTAGACCTCGAGCGCCGAAAGCCATACTGGCGATCGGAAAAGAAGTGAATGAGATTCCAGATGATCTAAGAAATGAGAGTTGAGAAGGGTTTCAAAGATCTTAGATAGAATACAAGTAAGAGCTATAGGGCGATAGTTAGAAGGATCAGAGCGGCTTCCTTTTTTTCGGAATAGGTTGATATGTGCGTAAGCCTCCACGCGCCAACACTGAGGGAAAAGCATTGAGAGACATAGAGAATATAGTTGAACGAGGGGGCGGGGATAGCACGGGAAGCACACTCCCCCAAACTTGAAAGCCATCCGGGCCACCCGCCTTCCTAACGTTCATAGATTTCAGGAGCCCATGCACCCGATCAAATGTAATCACAGGCAAAGGTATAGGACACCTGAGAGGAGAAGAAGGAGGAGGAGGAATGCCAGAATCGTCCAGAGTTGAGCTAGAGGAAAATATGAGGTCGAAGAGATTGGCCTCTCTTTTCTTAAAGGAGAGTTCAGGGGCAACAGAACCATCAGAGCGAATAAGAGGAGTGAAACACAGATTGCTAGAAGTTGTTGAGATGTAAGTTTTTAAGGAGAGGCCAGAAAGATTTGTCAGGTAGAGAACTAAGGGAGTGTTAGCACTTTTTTGCTTGACAAAGCCCGCTTGCCTGCCGAAGAGTATCCTGGCAACGATTTCGCAGAAATGAAAAATTATGCAAGAGTGGGATAGGAGAATGGGAATTTTTCTACTCTCGCTACGCATTGTCTCTAGCCTGAATATCCAGAGAACAAGCATGATCGAACCATGGATTATGAGAAAGAAAGATTTAGTTTTAAAAACCTACTCATCCCATCAACGATTACAGCTCCCACCTATCGTGGCAGAAGCTGAAGCGTCACCAGAGACAAAGCAGTCACTCCACCATAGTTAGCATAGTAATGTAAGGTCTCTTAATTTATCTGATCAAAAAGCCAGAAAACGCGTAGGGCAGGGATGGTTGTTGAGAGGAGTTATTAAAAATTAAGAGATATAAGGTTGTGGCTGTGATTTACCAATAGGAGCGAATGTGGTGTATTTATAGAGAGAAGGACTATTGGTGAAACATAGGTCAAGTGTGTTCAAGAATTGGTTGGGATGATCCGGAATGTGTCTTCCTTTAATTAGTTGCTCCAGACTGTTGAGAATGCTAAATGATTCGGCCTCCTCCCCACCTAAATCGGTATGAGAGAGGACCCCAACTATTCAGTGTTGTGTACATTGGAAATCCCCTAAATAGAGGACCTAAGTATTTGGATGAGAAGATGTAACAGTCTCGTGAGAAGTAGTAGTAAGATATTCAAAAAAGGTGTGAAAATCTGTTCTGTTAGAGAACAGTAGCAGAAGCACAAGATTATTGTAGAAGGAAGCAGATTTAAGCCAGCCAGAACATCGAAGTTATGGAGATCTGAGATTTTGAGACGTGTTACGGAGTAAGTTTATGTTAACATAGTAAGGATACTCCACCCTTAGATTGAAATTATGAAATAAGTTATAGTTGAATATATTAAACGAGTTAGAGGATGAATTCCTCTGGGTCCAGAGACATGACAAAAAAACAGACTGGGAGTTAGAGAGGTGGTATTCCAGCTTGATGCAGAGCAGAGATTTCAAGCATGATGTTAGCAAAGTCAGATAGTAAGCCCGCGCCGGTGCAAATCTGCCATCTTGCATGCACATACAAAAACCACAAAACAAACAGACAAAAACAAAAAAAAAATAAAACATCAGACAAACGTGAAATCAGGGTTAAAATTATTCACACAAGTTCAAAACTAAATTCTAAAAACCGTAAATGTGCTAAAAGTAAATATGTAAAAATATGAAAAATCCTAAAGTTAAAAACACTAACGCTCACTTGCACCCCTATAAATTCGCGAATAAAAAAAAAGTAAATAAAATTGATTTAACATTAAAACCTAAATTTAAAAGTTAAAGTGCCAAAATAATAAAAATCAAATTTTAAACACTGTGAAGACGAAATTCATAAACAGTATTAACTTTAAAATAAACCTACGGGTACAGTCACTTAAAAAAAATAAAAAAGAAAAGAAAAAAGTTAAAACTAGGACTTATCTTTTAAAAACCTCGTACGTAGAACTTTACTAAAACGGATAAAATGGTATCAAAGTAGTAAGATTTAATAAAATTCTAAATAAAAAAAAAGTTTGAAAAACATACACACTTTCAATTAAACACAGCAATACATAAACACAATAAATAAAAGGATACAATTATTTCACTGAGAGCACAACATTCAAGCACGTCTTCACACCACGAAACCTACCTAACTCTCTCTCTTTCTGTCTCTTTTTGCCACTCTATCATTGGTCTCTCTCTCTCTCTCTCTCTTCTGTCTCCTGTCTCTCTCTCTCTCTCTCTGTCTCTCTCTCTCTGTCTCTCTCTCTCTCTCTGTCTCTCTTATATCTCCTCTCCCACTCTTTTCTTTCATTTTTTTCTCTCACTCTCTCTCTCTCCTCCCTCCTCCTCCCCTCCCTCCTCCTCTCTCTCTCTTCTCTCTCTCTCTTCTCTCTCTCTCTTTCCCTCTCCCTCTCTCTTTTTTCTCCCTCCTCTCCCTCCCCCTCCCTCCCCTCTTCTCTCTCTCCTCTCTCTCGAACCATTTATCTATTTATTTACACCAAATCATGCATATGTTCATATACGCCTATCTGTCCCATTCCTCTTACATACCATCTATTCACCTATCTATCTATCTACTATCCATTCATCTTCATCCATCTATCTATCTATCTATTCATCTATCTATCTATCTATATATCTATCTAACTAGCTATCGACAAAACCTTGCATTATCTACCTATTGCCCTATCTCTTTATTTTTCTATTTGTATTATCATTAAAATTAGCGACATGAGTTGTGATGAATCCCATAAAGGTTGAAACCTCGCTTATCTTTTGTTAAAATACGGCACCTTGATATTGAATTACCACTTTGGGGCATTTCTATCTGTTAATATACTAACAAATACTTTGCCTATCAATTTTTAAAATAATCACTATAGAGTATTTGACAGAATCTTACTATTCAGCTTTTTAATATTATCTTAGGAATGATCATCATGAATATTCTGCACCTTAATATTTTCATTATATACATATATATATATATTATTATTATTATATTATTATTATTATTATTATTATTTTATTATCGTTTCATAATATTCCTTATTTTGTAATATTTTAATTATCACTCTTTTTAATTAATATTATTGTTATCTTTTGCTATTATTATTATTATTATTTAATATTATTATTATTATTATTATTATTATTATTATTATATTATTATTAATTTCATTATTATTTTCATATTATTATTATTATTATTACTACTCATTTTCTTTTATTATTATATAATGTTATTAATACAACTATTTTAGTCAGAAATATCACAATTTCTATTACTTCTAACACAAGCGCTGATAGAGCAGTCAAAACTACCAGTTTTACAATTATTGCCGAATATTTTGTTCGTTAGAATAATAATTCTCATAATTGATTAAATCATCTTTATATTCTAAAGACGGATATTCCATGTTCACTGAAAGCAACTCTGATGTTTCACTTCCAAACATAATTCCAGAAGCCTCTGAATATATCTATCCGGACATATTGAAACATCGAAAGACACCTGAACTGAGCCACTTCTCTCTTCTCCACCACAACATCAGAAGTCTTAAACAACATCACAATACTTTTCTGGACTATCTAAGTTACCAAAATATCACAATTGACTGCATAGTACTAACCGAAACATTTCTGAATGAACATAACAACGGGTTATACCCGATCCCAGGATATACTGAAACACATGCATTTCGAACTAACAAACGGGGTGGGGGAGTTTCACTTTACTTAAAAAATGGCTTCTGTACATCTCATGAAGTCATAATTTCACTCGTCAACTCACACATAGAGGCACTAGCAACTCGCGTAAAAATAAAATCGAATCAACTAATTGTAATGGGAGTCTATCGACCCCCAAATTCATCTAAAACAGAGTTCATAAATGCTCTCAAAGAAATTATCAAAACACATTTTCTTAATTCTAAAGTAATAATTGCGGGTGATTTCAACATTGATCTATCCAACGAGAACATTGCAAATCGGGCTAACTCTCTCTCAAACTTAATGTTATCAAATGGTTTCGTCAATTACATAACACTACCTACACGTCCAAACAACGTCGAAAATAGATGTCCGTCCTTAATAGATCATATCTGGGGGAACCTAAACTGGAACGTTAAAACCTTCGTAATAAAAAGTGATATGTCCGATCACTTTCCATGTCTTGCAAAAATTGCTATTAATAAAACTCAAAATTTCACCACCATAAAATACAGACTAGATGGTGAACATCAAAGGCTGAAATACATAAACAAAATGAATGAAATT
>JABUQX010012041.1:0-12500 GCA_015478945.1 Trachelipus rathkii | reverse complement strand
AAGGACGAGTTTACATATATTTTCATTTTGACTTATGTTAAAATTTTGCTCACGCAAATCTTAGCATAAGTACGAACATAAATTAAAAATTTTTACAAAGTTATGGAGGTTAAGATATATATATATATATATATATATATATATTATATTATATATATATTCGATACATAGTATATATATATATATATATATATATATATATACAGTATATATATATATATATATATAGAGAGAGAGATATATATATATATATATATGGTAATCCAAAGAAGACTCAATTGTCACTGTATATATTATATATAAGTGACAGTAAGATGCTGAGCTAATTTTGAGGTTGTTTCCACTCTAATAAAATAAAGAAACAAAATTAGTTCATATAAACATGTCCTGAGAGAGTTATATTTTTCTGAGAAATAATGCAAATTAACTGTCGATGGAGGCAAACGTGTTAGGGTGTGCAAACAAGAATTATTCATACTGAATTTCTTGGGCACCGTCAATACTATTGTCTCAAAAATGTTTCTCGTGGCAGGACGCAGCGCAGGCGGTGACATGTCGAATCATACATCGACGGTGTATCCTTTTCTGAAAATTGATACCTAAGCATACTACAAGTAGCATAGAAGAGAGATGTAAGAAGCTACATGGACCTATTTGAGCACTGTCCTTAGTCAACCCACTAATCAAACATGCTTCTGTTGAAAATCCACAAAGCACCCTAGGGCTTGTCAAATTTAAAAATCTTAAAAATCGACCACCCTATTAGTAAAAAAAAAAACTGTTACAGATACCCAAACCATCCCGCCCAAGCCTTAAAAACTGTTATGGTCACACATGGTAACATTAACATTATGGTGGTATTAACAATCTACTATAACTAAAACTAGCTCACTTACATAAGGTTTAAATAGTGGCTGTAGAGCCATCAGGTAGATACCCAATCCCATCCATATACCCATCCAACCTTTTCTTAAATGTTGCAACTGAGTCACACTCAACAACCTTCTGTGAACAATTCCAAAATTTAACAACCCTATTGCTAAATGTATGCTTTCTTATATCAAGATGTCATGCTTTCTTCTTGCAATTTTCTTGTTGTGCCCCCTGGTCTCCTGTCCGGTGCTCACTAAGGTGTGAATGAAGGTCTCTGCATATTTAAGAAGATGTGTAAATTTGTAGATTTAGATTATGTCCCCTCTTGAGAAATCACTCCCTGAAAAGATCTGTTAACTCCTTCAGCTCTCTCACAGTTTTTACCGCAAACCCAGAAATCATCCTGTTGCTCTCTACTGCTGCACTTCTCTCTAAAGCATACATCTAAGTCTTTCTTAAATATGGGCCCAAATCTAGTAATACTCTATTATTGGCCTAATATAGCTATTATATAGTTTATTTATTACTTCCTTGCTCTTGTAAACAACATTGCGATTTATTATGTCCAGCATCTTATTAGCTTTATTTCTAGCTTCCAAACACTGATTAGCTACTTTCAAATTACTGCTTATAATCACACCTAAATCTTTTTCCTGGTCCACAGACTCAAGCCAATCCCCATTCATATCATAGTTAAAACTTTTATTTGAGTAACCTAGGGTGAAGAATCTTACACTTTTTACTATTAAAATTCATTTGCCAATCTTATCTGCCCACCTAAGAAGTTTATCAAGATCATTTTTGAATCTTTATAATATCCTTCACTATTCCCTAACTGAGGTGGCTTACTTTGGTATCATCTGCAAACTTAGAAACCTTGCATTTGGGTCCCTGGTCTAAATCTCATTTATATATTATGAGGAAAAAAACAAAGCGGACCCCTTAGCACTGAATTCCAGTGTGGGACACCACTCTCTCACTATTTCCACGATGACTTATTGCCATTTAGTTGTACACATTGCTGTCTAGTCCACAACGCCTTGTTAAATGTAACCATGTACCGCTCCACCTATACCACATTGCAATATCTTCTTCATCAGCCTTATGTGGGGAACCTTATCAAAAGCTTTGCTAAAGTCTAAATATATAATATCAACTGGATCTCCTCAGTCCAGTCAGTAATGAATTCCATAAATTCTAAAAGGTTTGTCTGACATGACCTATCCTTTCTGAAACCGTGCTGGGAGTCATACAATACCTTGTTATCTTCTAAATATTTCTCTATATGACCTTTCAGTAACTTTTCCAGAACCTTTACAACCAGAGATGTTAGGCTAACTGGCCTATAATTACCCAAATCTTCCTTACTACCTTTTTTATAAATAGGCACAACATATGCTGTTTTCCAGTCATCTACCTCACCAAATGTTATAGATTGCTTAAAAATCAAATACAGTGCCTTTGGCAAGGCAATGCTTGGTACCACCTTTCTTCAAAATTCTACCAGAAGGCTTGTTATCAGGGCCTGCAGCTTTCTTTACTGATCATCATGAACTAGCAAATGAGTGCATCTTTACGTCGAATTCTATCTGTAGTTGTTAAGGTATAAGAACTATTAGTGTCTCCAAACTATTATCTAATCTTTCCTCAGCAAACACTAGCAAATTAAGCATTATGTTGTTGACCAACCTCATTCATGAACAATTAAATTTTCATCGACTTTAATGGGACCGATTATTATTTACTTTTAAATTTAAAGCACAAAACTTCTTCATAGGTCCTTTTTTTTTAGTAATATTCTGGTAAATTTAATTTCATTCTCTTTTTGGCTCCTTCTCTTTATCGACTGCTGCCTGTTTATTTTTCCTACCTTTCTAAATCATCTTCCCTATTACTACCCTTGAATATTTATTTTAAAACATCTATGCTTTTCATTGATTTTATCTCTTATCTCTCTATTCCACCAAACAGGTTTTCTCTTCACCACCCTAATGGGTTTATTTTTAAACATGTACTTCACCGAATATAAACTTGTTTAAATAAAATTGTTATTATGAAAAACAGTTTTGGGTCTTTTAAACCTTCCTTTTATCCCAGTCAAGTTATACTAAGTATAAGTTCAGAATACCAGGTAATCGCTATTTCTGAACGAAGATTTGACTTGTTTGCAATTTAGAGTCGATATCACATTCCAGTATTAAATTCAATTATATTATGGTCACTAAGTCCTAAATTTTCCTCCTCAACTTTAATCTTATCAAATTATACTTTCATAGCATTATCAATAGTTAATAAGTCTAAAAGTGATCGTGTTTAGTAGGTTCAGAAACTATGTTAGCTTCAGTATACAATTTATAAATAATTGAACTACTTATGGTCTGTAAGATAAGGAACCCATATAATGCACAGGAAAATTAAAATCAACCATTGTGATCATTATACCTTTTTGTATTTTTACTGTGGTATGCTGGGTCTCACTCCTCTTTCACAATTTCAAGACCCACTCCTTGACTCTGGCCAGGAGGTCTATAAAATGCCCCTATTCTATATGATTTATTAAACATAAGGATATCTACCCATACCGATTCAATATCATGATTAGTTTTAAAGTCAGTCATTAATACAGATTGAATATTGCTTTTAATATAAAGCGCCACACCCCCACCTTTCTTTCCTCTACGCTGGTATAAATAAAGTGAATATCTGTCTATTTCATATTCCTGAAAGGAGTCTCCATATAATTCTTCATTAACCCATGCCTCAGTTATGCAAATAATGTCTAGATTCTCATTTATGGTATAACTAATCAGCTCATTTTTTTTTATTTCTAAGGCTATGAGCATTTGTGTAGAAGCATTTGATATTCGAAATGCTGTTATTTTTATTGCTATAATCTTTATTTGAACCTGTAACAAATACCTTGCTGGTTTTATTTTTAAAACATCACTATTACAGTTAAAAATTGCTATTATTTGTATCCCGATTTAGCCCATCACCCCCAACTTTACCTAGTTTTTTGCTAAACAAGTCTCCAAACTGGTGCTGAAAAGCCCAACACCTTTACGACTCAAGTGAACTCCATCTGCTGCAAAAAGATCTTTATCCAGAAATTCTTTCCACAAATCCAAAAACCTAATATTTTCTGAAAAACATAATTTCCTAACCCTTTCATTTACACCTAAAGCCCTACTCCCCCATTCCTGACCTGCACCTAACCTAGGTAAAATCCCAGAAATCATGCACCTTCTTCCACTAGCTTTCATCTTCTGAATCAATCTCCTATAATCTGCTATTAATTCTTCTGACCTTCTATGTCCTATATCATTTGTACCCACATGCACAATCACATTTGAATCAACATTTGTAGAATCAATCTCTCTATCTATCCTATCCATGATATCACTCACTCTGGCACCTGGATAACATACTCTCAATCGTTTCTTTTTATTCTTACTTTGAAAAGTCCTATCTAGGATATCGCATCATAGAGTCTCCACTAGTAAGGCATCAGTCTTCCTTAGAAAACTGTAACATTAGCACAATTTGATTCTCCTATCTGAAGAGTCAGAACCGCATAAATTGTATACCTACAGGCTGACTGACTGAGATCCTAATTAGAAAACCTGTCATTATTTCTCATTTGTGCCAATCTCAGCTATCATTCAAAATATTTTTCAATATTCTTTAGAACTTTTTTCCCCCTCATTCTGCCCCAGGTGAATCACCTCATCTGCTCAATTCTTCAGATCCACTGTTTTCCCCTTCCTTGGCTTCATCCCTACACTCCAAGCTTCTTTACACTTCCTCCTTTTTTTCAACTCATATACAGCTTCTTCAATTCATCTCATATTTTCACCCAGTCTTGCAATCCTTCCTAGTAAGGGTAAGGCCTGCATTCGTAGCATAAACAGGCAGCCATTCATATTCACCACACTCTCACATTCCCACAGTTACCTACATACACAAGTTTCTGCAGTTCAATTGCATCATGAACATCTTCAGTGAACATTAGTGTCTTAAGATGTCCACGCAAGAAATCTAAAGGTTTCAGAGCAAACGAAAGTGTGTGCAATGACATCGGGTCTCTTTTACGAATACACTTCTCAAGATGGTAAAATCCAGACTGCTTTACTGTATTGCTAAAGCGTTTTGGAGCACCATCATGTCTTATCCTCAAGTTTTCGTATTTTCATTGATACAAGTTCGAGAAGGACGTGCAGTGTGCATGCCTAAGAAACTGTAAATTAGTGATGTTGCGGATGAGAAATTTTAAACATCTAGCTCGGATGTAATTTGATAATGCGGATGTCAGAATATGAACATTCACTGACCATATATTTTAACAACCGCGTGTTTAGAGAACATTTATTTCTTGAGAAAAAAAATATTTAAACCAAGGACAAAACGCATCTCTAAAATCTATACCATTGAAATACCTATAATTCTGGTGTGATAAAAATTTTGATTTTTAATACCGAAAAGAATCAGAAACTTTAAAAACTAAACATATTTTAGTAGCGTGTGAACGCTTTACTAGGATATGAGACTAGGATTCAACCTTTTATGCATCTTACCAACCACTGTCCCCATTCTTTACCTATTAACTGCAGACGGAGGCTAAAAAAAAAATGTCGCATATTTGGTCTTATTAATGGCATTTTTTTTAAATACTTAGTACTTTAAAGAATATTATTTTTCTTTCTCACACGAGATTGCGTAATATATGTATGTTTGATAAAATATTATTTCATTTTACTCTCGCGTAAATAGTATATATATATATATATATATTTATCTGTATATATATATATAAATTTTTTGTTCTCTATTTAATTTATTTTCATGCCTTTGGACTTTTTATCTTCATTTATTTATGTCGCTCCTGGCCAACCTTTATACCATGATTTCTCCTTCTATATAGTTAATAAGGCTATATTTATTAGGATTGTACATTATTTCACAATCTTATTCGGTAAAGTATTATATAATAATTTATGATCCTATATATATATATACTAGTATAGAATCTAAATCATTTATATTCCAATATATATATATATATATATATATAATAGGTGTATATATATATATTTATACTATATTATATTGGCTATTTAATATATTATATGGATGAGGTGGTGATAGAATTAAATTTACTATTTAAATTCAGTTCAACTATATAAATTAATACCTACCGATATAATTGTGTTTTCAATTAACTCTCTATGATATATATGGATATATATTTATTAATAAGTTATATATTATTTATTACTTATATTCAATTCTGATTCAGGTCTACTAATTGGATATATATATATATATATATATATATTATATACTAATATATATATAAATTATATAAGTGATATTAGCTAAACTTTTGTTTTTATGAACTTGCCTTGAAACTTTTGTTCTTATGAGCTGGCCTTGAAACTTTTGGACTTTTAAATATTGAAATTACTTTTGCTTTGTTTTAAATATTATAAGTTAACATTATATCTAGAATTGGAGAACTTTTAGATTTGCAATATTTTTTAATCTTCTTTATAATAACTTATCTATGAGCATTTTGATTTCATTAATTTATTAATTTAACATTATCTATCTGCTTCCCTACCTATCATATAATATATTATATATATATACTTATATCAGTTATTTATTTTTTCGTTTTTTCCTATCTCTGTCTTGCCTCGTTCTTAGCACTGGCCGCCTCATATTCCTGCCGCCCCTAGCATTTGCCTTAGGTTTGTAATTACAGTAAGCTCATGTTTTATAGAGGGCCCGTGTTCAACTAATTCTTCATTCAATATGTACATATTATTTTCTATCTCATATTATGTATTCACGTCATAGTGATTTTTATATAGGTTTAGGTATTAGCTAAATATATAGTGATCTATTAATTTAAATGGTTCTTTATATTCAATTTCTAAAATCTCTTATAGTCATGTTCCTGATACCAGCTCAAGTATAGAACTCATAAGCTATTAGTACAGCTCTTTCTTTTGGTCATTAGTTTATTTATTTCACTATTTAATTAATTATTATCTTGAGTTTATTGTATTATTGAGTTTATACTATAGCCTCATATACTCATTGCACAATCACGGTGAGTATAATGAGTATATAGATAATATATATAATATATATATTATAGGCTAACTATTAATATATATAATATATATATATATGTATTCTAATTGATATTATACATACGTGGATTATACACCCGAGACTTTATAAAGAATATATTTATGATAAATTCTATATTGAGTGCTTAAATAATAAGGTGTACCTTCAACTCACCTACAATAATTTATTCTATATATTATTATAATACATAACTACATAACAGTGCGTCAGAGTTTTCTTTTATATTGCTATTATTTCTTTCTCTTTAATAGTACGTATTAAAGATAAAAGACTCCCTTAGTCTGGTTAGATAAAGCCATCACTTCACTTCTCATTAACTTATATTAAGCCCAAAGCGAATCCACTCACTCTACGTATTATTCTTTTAGTTTCTATTTTTTCATTTTTATTACTTTATTAATAAATAATTTTTGTATATTCGTAATGATTGTCTATATTTTATTATTATACTATATATAATTTATATTATTTTTACAATATACCTATTTCTCTAGCTCTCGATTCAATATTATTAATTATAGACACGCCTTTCCCCGTCTGCGTGTTATATTCGTTTCTTGTTCCACCATGTGCTTTAGAGAACTCACGTCTCTCTTATTCATAGAAATGCTTAACCTCACAATTTTTAGTTGTAGTCTCTCGATTGAATTTTTGTATATTATAATTAATCTGAATTTTCTTCACAACAATATTGGTTGATCAGCTGTTGTGATTCTCTCGAAATCCATAAACGTATGTTTCTTCACAATTTGGTATATAAAAAGCTCAGAAAATAACAAAAAATAATAGCAAAATTTTATGAGTTTTTATATTTACTTTATCAATAATTGATAAGATACCTATCTTAGCTTGGGTTGATGCTCACGCTTTATATTCGATTTTGCTCGGCTTAAGAAATTAGATTAATTATACATTACTTTATCTTAACTCGACACTCTGAAACATCATCCACTAAATTTCAATTTACCTCTGAGCACACCTACTACGCCGCCTATAACTTTGTTTATTGTTTAAACAATTGGTTTTCACTCGCGTTAAAACCATATTGGCTCATATATGCTACTTTCCTACAAACAATCTCTGGGTTGAACTTTTTCGAAAAAGCCACTTATTGAGGAGGAGAGATAGAAACATAAAAATCACTCTCTTCTTTACAGAAAACATTATTAGGGAAATGTCTCTTCACTCGATTTGCAGGAGATAGATGGAGCATTTTCCTTAAAATTATGATTGTGACTTAAATTATGATACGGAGAGAGGTTAACGAACCACGGAAAATCTTGTCTTGATATCTGCAACGTATTAACGTAAGCACAATATTAGAGTATACATACATAGAATTCCCAATGGGAAGTATGGGAGATTTCAAAGAGAACGGATTATCTTGTAACCTAATGCTGTTTTGACTATGGGTATATTTGGCGATTTTGGCAAAGGAAAGGCTAATGAGGGGTTTTTCACGGAGATTATTTTCATTAATAACACTATAAATATGGTTTTTGATCTATATTGGGAATTACAATTTGAATCTGGGTTTAACAGTAACTAAAAAGTATATTATAAGTACAGTAAGTATATGTTACACAACGTTGGCAAATTTGTAGAAACTTGTACTTGATGACGTAGTTGAGTTTATATGGATGACATTTGTCAACAACCTTCACAAGGATAGCGTTAAGGAAGCAAAACCCTAGGCAAGTTCGCTCCCATTAAAATTTCCAGTGACACAATAACCAAAAAGGTTCAATCTTGCCTTTACTCGGAATGAATTACATACCTAGAGGTACGATGTGGTCACAAAACTGTTATTTTTTTTAGGGTTAAGTTAAGGTTAGAGTTTGGTGAGTT
Organism: Trachelipus rathkii; assembly: GCA_015478945.1. NCBI lineage: Eukaryota > Metazoa > Arthropoda > Malacostraca > Isopoda > Trachelipodidae > Trachelipus > Trachelipus rathkii. The sequence continues at coordinate 3,620 of JABUQX010012041.1, read as the reverse complement.
TTGATAAGACTCTCTCAGTACGTCTTATGGTCTCAAGCTGCTCACCAAAAAAGTTTATACCTTTCCTTCCCAGTTATGTTTACAGTATACTTTGAAATTCACTACAAATTTAGGTTGCCCCATAAGTTATATTATAGCAATGGGAAGAAATATTACTAAATATCTAGTGACTAACGATATTCTCCTGTTTTCATTTGGCAATATCCTTATGTGTATTGAGAAATTATAGTGGATGGTATGGATGATATCTAGGCTACCATCTACAGGCAAAGACACAAGAGGCCTGCACCTGTTATTAATTCGGACCTACTTCAATTCTACAGGCTGATTGATATGTACAACAAGAAGCAGGATTCCTCTCCCAAAGGAAAACTGATGTCCAGGGAAAAAAATCAGCTAAATAGGGAATTCCACTTCATATATTTGGTCTAAACTTTTCCTTAAACTTAGTTTTCAGGTAGCACTAAGAATAAGTAAATGACTAAGAAAGCACAGTTTCTTGCCTAGTAAATAGTTACTGGACTGATTTTTCCATTCACGGTGTACATGACTTAAGTTTAAATTTCTATGGATTTTATAACTCGACAAGAGGAATTACTAACTTAAATTTATATAGAATTAATATTTATTTAACTATTATTTAAACAGTTGAATTGAAATTCAAAGTTTAGGTGATAAATGAGTGAAGAGAAGTCAGAATATATATAACATAGTTCAAATGATAATAATAATAATTAATAATAATGAATAATAAATAATAATAATAATAATAGGAATTAATCCAAGATGAATAATAATAATAATATATTTTAGTGTAATAAAATAATAATAATAAATAAATTAATAAATAATAAATATTGATAATAATAATAATAATAAATAATCAATAATAATAAAATCAATAATAATAGAAAGAAGACATTTAACAAGGTATGGTTCATAGGATTAGATTTAGTGCTCATAAGAAAAAGAACAATCTGAAAATAAAGTTAAGACGCTCAATAATAATTAATAATAATAATAATAGATAATAATTAATAATGAATAGATTCATAAAATTATAGTGGTTTTTCTATAAAAGGTCCAATTTTTTAAACGAGATATTGATTTTGGCTCTTCTAAAAATGTAGGAAGTTTTAGATACATGGAGTCACGTTATGAGTTAATATAAGTAGTGTCCCACAAGAATGTATACAAACAGTGGCTTAGAATTGAAAATAATACAGTGCATGATACAAGAGGATTTCATTATCGCTTATGTAAAAATAAATAATGGTGTATATATATATATATAGTATATTAATATAGCCATACAATATATAAATAGAGTATTTATGCCCATACTGAAAAAAAATGTGGTGGTTATTCATTTGTTATTGATACGGTATATGAATATAAAAAATAAATGTCACATAAGTAATAATAGAAATAATAACAAAATTGTAATGTGAAAAGTTAATAAAAACAAATGTATTATGATATATATTATATTATGTAGCAGAGAGTAAGTGGTAGTGTGGTAAACTCTTGTGATGAAGGTCCCTGGTTCGACCCCCAGGAATATACCTCTAGAGAAGTTCCATTTCTCGATTGAGGACAAAAACCCCTGAGGTGAGAACTTAAAAAAAAAGAAAAGAAAGAAGAGAAATACAATATTAAAAAATGTATCAACATCGAATGCACGCTTGATGTTGTAGGAAATCCATTTCAAGTTTCAATTGAATTCACTCGGCAATTTCACATCAGGCGAAATTATATTGAACTAACAGTCACAATCTCACAAATATAGAAATTACAAAAAATAAATTTTTTTTGTTTTATATAAATAAAATTAATAAAGAAAAAAAAAATTAGTTTTAGTACATATTTTACATTAATTAATTATTATTTCGAATATAAATCCTAATAAAAAATCATATACTCATAGTACAAAGATTAAGAGGTTCAAAGAAAATACAATAATTAGAGTACATTACTCAATATTTTATTCTTATTTGTATTTTTGTGTTATGTTATTTATTGTTATTAAATTATTTTTATATTTTTTATAATATTAAATTATTTATACATAAATTAATTAAAATCTAAAATGAGTAACATGATTACATTGGCTCGTGAGTTAACTACTTTTAATCTATTCTGCTTGGACGAGAAATTACATCTTCTTTTGCCATTGAACCTCTGCTATATATATATATATATACTTTTTATATTATATTATAATATACTCATATATATAAGTTTATGATATATATTATTTTAATTATATTAAATTATGAAACAAACTTATAAACAGTCCCTAATATAATTTCACGGATATATATAATATATATATGAAGATAAATTTTATTTATGACTTTTCAAGTGGTATATAATTAACGTTAAAATGTTCAAAGGTAATTAAATTTTTGAGGGAGTATAAATACAATTTCTTAGTATTTACAGCTTTCTCAAATATAGGTTATAGGAGATATAAATTTCATGTATATATACTGTATGGAACAGTATTAATTCAGTTCAAGGTAGGTGATTTAAATTCATGTTTTATATTTCTATCAGCTAACTCATCAAATTTCAGATCAATAATTAGTTATATATATATATATATATATATAATATAGTGAGATAGTATATATCTCATGTAGTTTATATAATAATAGAAAAATATTCCATATAATCTCTATATAGCATACAATATAGGAAAATTTCAATTCTGGGGACAATTTCAATTCAGGGGAAGGGTTTTGTCCCAGTTTCAGGGGGGAACAATCGGAGAACAGACTCCTCCCACTCTCAGGAGACAATCAAATATCAGGCTCCCAGTATCAAGAAAACCTTGGGCATCAGGCTTCTCAGTCTCAGGAACCAATCACGACAATGAAATGATCCTCTTCAAGAATACGGGGAAGATCAAAAGAATAATCTTCCTATGGATGGGAACCCAATCCAGAGTCAAAAGGAAAAAAACGGACAGGGTATCGGCCAGTTTCTTTTTTTTCATTTAATACAAACTGAAAAAACATAACCGGCCATAAGCATTCATATATATCTTTATGTTAATAACAGGGGACTAAATATTTGTAATCACTAATTATATATATTAATTTTAATTAAATATTATAATAATTAAATTAATAATTAATAATAATAATTTATAAATAAATATAAATATTAATTTAAATATATATAATTAATATATATAACTATAATAATAATAATAATTAATATAAATATATCAATTTGATAAAATTGGATAATATAATATAATATTAATGTAATTAATGTGATGTTATATGTAATAAATAAATTTAAGATTAAATAAATTAATAATAATAAATAATATAAATAATATATATAAATAATATATAAATAATTAATAAATATATTAAATTAAATAATATACACTTAATAATATTAATAATAATAAGTGAATAACAATAAATAATACTCACATAAATAACTATAAAGTGACTCAAAATTAATAAATAATATTAATTATTTTAATTTAATTTAATAAGTATATATATATATATTATATTAATAACATATTAATAAATAATAGAGTTAATTAACTAATAATTAATTATATATAATAATTAATATAATAAATATAATATTAT
>JABUQX010012039.1:32500-33939 GCA_015478945.1 Trachelipus rathkii | reverse complement strand
ATTATTATTATTATTCTATTATTATTATTTATGATTATTAATTATTATTATTATAAAAGTTTTTGATTTATTTCCAACGTTCGAACAATAATGAATGACATTAATTTCCTTAAAAAATCTTTGAAAAAAAATTTACAGGAGGAAGAAGAAGATATATTACATAGATTTCCCGACGCGTTACGTCTCCATACTTGAGACATCTTCAGAAGATTATTTCTTGTAAGCGAATGAGTCCTTAATTGATATATAATAACATAAATCAGATGATATTGAGTCTGACTGATAAAGACATAAAATTTTATGTTAATGTTGGTCTGCGTGTTTTGATGATGTAGAAGGCCTCCGCAATTTAAGTTTCTGGACGTCACACGAGCCGTATAATATTGTGAAGTGTTTAGAAATGATTACTAATAGTTGATTGACCATGTGCGGTATTGAAATGTTCAAAGGTTTTGCTGGGACTGTAGAGGTTGATTGATGCCACTGTCCGACAATCTATTCTTCGTGTAATCAATATATGTCGACGTACGTCTACTCAGAGCAGTTAAATTTGGTACACAACGTGATGGTGTGTCGGGTAAAGCATCTCTTGTGCAAAGGAAGTATGTCCAGTTGTTTGGACTTATGTATAACGCTGACTTTATATTTTTGAGGTGCTTTAGTTTTGAGTTGAGAATTCAAAATATTATACGAAGGCACTTCTCTTCCTTTTTGACAAATAGCATTGGAAGTTTTGAAGAAGAGATTTATCGATTTCTCGCTTAATTTTTACTTCTTCTATTATCAAATTTGTAAGGGTTTTATTAATTAATTTTCAACTGAATATTGTGGATGATCACAGTTAATTAAATTTACTTAATGCGGCAAATTTCTTCACCAAAAGTTTTCCAAGTTGAACATGGGTTGTATTGCTCTGTAAACTAAAATTTTTTACGATAGATTCTTTGTAAATATAGTGGTGAATAGGATCCAAGTTCATATACAGACCATACAGTGGGTTTTGACATGCATTCCTGTAGATTAATGGCCATTTCAGTATTTAACATTGATTTGAGGTGAAAAAACAGATAGGATTGATTAACCTAAGTTCGATGTGGAATTGTAAGCATGACACTCGTTGAATTTTATTGATGAACTGATGATAAGTATGCCTATGTTTGTCAAATAGTGAGGGTGGTCGTCGCATACCTGATTTGTAAAATACGGGGTTAAAGTGTTTTGTTTCACGAAGGATTTTGGTTTTGCCAGATTGAAACAGTATAGGTAAGTCAGCAATGTAGGTCCAGTGGTGAACCCACCGGCACTCCAATCAGTTGTAGAATATGTGTCTCTTTAAATTTAATACGGTGTTTGAGTACAATCAATTAATAAAACGCGTTCTCATATGTTGTTGATAATATTCTGGGGGGGGGGTAGGTTATTTTGAGTGATACACTTCG
>JABUQX010012039.1:20000-27500 GCA_015478945.1 Trachelipus rathkii | reverse complement strand
TATATATATATATATATATATATATATATATACGATATATATATATATTATTAGTGGTCAGCGTCTGATTAGCCGTCATATGGTCTCTAAAACTATTATGTACAGTAAATACGGAATACATGCTGGAATGCTGGTCGAATGCTGGTCCTGGAAATGGGAAAAAAAATATATTATATTAATATATATATATACTATATATATGATAATTATAAATATTATATAATATAATATATGATACCTAGTTATATAGTATATATATATATATATATATATAGATATAATATAATATGATATATATTCAAAAACTAAAGTAGCTACAGCGAAAAGGATACATTTTTGGAATCCTTAAATTTTAGTTAAGAAAATGGTAAAAAAAAAAAAAAAAAAAATTATTGTTAATTGAATTATAGGTAATAGGTTTAGAGAGCCTTTTCGTTAAAATAAATAGACTTTCTATAAATTTTGCTTTTTTTTTTTTTTACTAAAGAATGCCCCAAGGGTATACCGCAGCGATGGCAAGGAGGTCGGGTCTCTCGCTTTCCGGGGATTACGGGGTAGGACTAATTCCCTCCGGGGAGGGTCCCCGGAACCCCCGCCCTTTGGATTTGGGTGCGCGGGGGTTCCTCCGCCCGTCCCCTACGGGGTATGGAATGTTCCCCCTATTGTTCCCCGTGGCTCGAGCCCCTAGTGTGCGTATAAAGCAAAAAATTAAATAGAAGTCTATTTTATTTTATCGAGAAACAACTAAAGGTCTCTAAAATAAGCCTTCGAATCATATTTACTATAGATATTAACAATAATTTTTTTTTCATTTTATTTTACAGTCTTATGTGAAATTTTACCGAGGATTCAAATAGATTTCTTTTTCACTGTAGCTATCTGTAGTTTTTGAGATTTTTTTTTTTTTTTTTTTTTTTTTTACATATTTAGGACAGCTTTCGAGCAGCATCCAGCAATGTATTCCGTGTTACTGTAGCATTAATAGTTTTTAAAATACATATGACGGCTATCAAGACGCGGCCGATAATATATATATATATATATATAATATATATTAATATTATATAAATATATTATATATATCGTAATAATATATATAATATATATTACGATTATAATTAAAAATAATATATATATAAATTAATATCCTAATTATAAAATCCAGTTCTTTTAATTTTTGTCAGAATTCTTGTTGTTTTTTATTTCAAAGGCGATCTTTTTAAATGCTTTATTACTATAACACTTGTATGTTTATATGTATTATGAATATTATTTGATTACTATTTTTGTTATCATTTAGTATGTTTATACATATAGTGATATTATTGGAACACTGAAAGTATTAAACTGCTAATTTTATAATGGCTGTTTTATAATAAAATAAAAAGATTTGCATTTATAAATTGTTATACATTTGTTTCCGAACTGAAATATATTTGTTGTCAGGTGTTGCGCCTGCATCTTTATGTCTTTACGGTATTTTACCGTATAGCATTTGGAGATTTGATTCATTGGAAAAGTGGTATATCGTTTTTTATTTCTCAAAAGAACGCGAAAAAAATTGTTGAAACAAAAAAAATGTTTTTCTGTAAGCACTTATCTGAGTCAGAGTCGAAATGTGAATTTGACTGTCTGGGGGTCGGAGTCAAGAGTCGGAGTCGAAAAAGTTTTGTTTAAGTGGAGTCGAGTCGGAGTCGAGTCGAAAATTTTTGTTTAAGTGGGGTCGGAGGGAGTCGGAGTCGAAATTTTTTGTTAAAGTGGAGTCGGAGTCGAGTGGAGTCAGAGTCAGAGTTTTTGAATTTTTTAAGATTTTCTCCGGAAAAAAAAAGGGGTTTTTCGGAGTCGGAGTCTGAAAAATTTATTTACGACTCCGCAGCCCTGCTATAAACTTCTCAGAAAGGCAGGCGTTCGAGTTACGCAGCTATATTGACCAGCGAAATGTTTTATAAACGTTGGCTCCCCAAGAGCATAATTGGAAGGGTCACTAAAAATGGATAAGGAGCAGCTTTGAGAAAGAAACTAAAGGGGCAAGGAGTTTATTGAGAGAAGATTCTCAAATCACAGCATACTGATCAATCAAATTATTTTTATTTTTCCTTAAGCATCGCGCCGCATCGCGAAGCAAGCAATATCGTTTGCCCTGCTATATTAATATATATAATATAATGATAATAATATATATATACTATTATAATAATATATATATATATATAATATATTTTATAAAATTAAATAATATATATATATATATATATTATATTTAATATATATATAGTATAAACTATAATTATATATATACATATATATATATATATATATATATAATATCTAATATATATATATAAATATATATAGATAATATTGATATAATAATATTAATATTATATAATATAACATATAATAATATATATACACACTTAATATAATATATATATATATAGTATCTCAGTACTAAAATAATCAAACTTTAAGTTATTTTAAACCTTATGAAGTCAAATTGAGTCGAGGCCAAAGAAATAACCAATAAATCTCGATATTTGGACAAGGTAAGAAACTTTAAAGATAGGCTACGAAAACAATAACTATTAAGAGAAATTTACATTATACACTAAAGCTAAAGGAAAAATTTCCACGTAAGTACAAGTATGATCTTATGCCTCGCTCTAGAATCTTCGAAAATATTTAAATGCTAGTATTATATAATTATATATATATATATATATATATATATATATATATATAATATTATTAATTATTATATATAATAATATACTATATATATAAATAATATAAATAATCAAATTATAATAAAATATATTATATAGTTATAGTATATATATTATATATATTATTAATATAACTATAATATATAATATATATATTATATTAATATATATTATATATAATAATATAGAGATATTATATATATATATATATAAATTAAATATAATATATATATATATTATATTATATATATATATATATATAGATAATATAATATATGTAACTATATTTCTTCTACTTCTCTCCAGGAAAGGATTTCATTCTGTCAGTGCGCGGCGATGGGTCTCCTCCAGAATCTCTCTCCTGGAACCTCCTTTCGATTGCAATCATTTCATTGTCTGTAGCGGGCATCTTTTTAGAGAATCCTCCACCGATTCGGTCCATCTCTTCGGTCTTCTTCCCTCCGGTGTCCATTCCCATCTTTTTTTCGGCATTCTATCAGGCGGCATCCTCTCGAGATGTCCCCACCATCTCAGTTTTCCAACAACCATCTTCAGTATAACTCTCACTCTACAGTTCTGGTAATTGTTCTTATTCTGTCTCTCTGCTTCTCATCATTGCTCTCAGAGCCCTCTTTCTGCGTTGATTTCTATTCTCTCCTCCCTTCTCGGAGTAGTCCCGTTCAGTTCCTCCAGTATCGTCGGAGTCACTATACTTTCGAAGATTACCATTTTAACATCCATTCCAACGTTTCCGTCCTCAAGTACAGTGCTTTCATAGCTTGTTCATATTTTTCCATTCTTCTAGTAATCTCTCCTCCACTCCTCTTCCTCCTGTTAATAACATCCCCTAAATATTATACGCGGAATTCACCGCCTTTACCCCTCCTCTCCCCAACCTTCATCCTCATCTCATCGTTTCCTCCCGTTACGATTAATATTTCTGTCTTAATGTACATTTATCTTCCCCTGGCCTCATCCAACTCTCACACAGACAACCTCACTAAACCTCCCGTATTTCCTCCTCCTCACCCAACATGCTATGTCGTTCGCTATAAGCCATTATATATCCATCAAAAACTCTACTCGTCTTCACTTACTTATTACCTACGCTAAATAAAGAACTGAACAATAATAGGCGATAATGACACACCCTGTTTAACTGCTGTCTTACTCTCAAAACCAATATCATTTTCACACTCCATCGATGTTACATACTACATTTTCGTACATACCATTATGCTTCTTCAGTCTACACTCTCATAATTCTTCAGACTTCTCGATAGGCTCTCCCTTGTACATGAACAAAAGCCTTTTTGCAGATCAATAACGTTAACATAAAAATCTTGCCCTGTATTCTAACATCTTCTCATAACATGCCTTAGTGTAAACAGAAGATCTGTCGTTCCTTCCTGTTCTATAACGGGCTGTTCCTCCCCAGGAAGGTTCATCATCTCAACTTTCTCTCCAACTTATTTCGTAATTTTTGCAAGGTTGTCCACAATGAAATGCTGCTGTAGTTCTCACAGTTGCTTTGGATCTCTTTACCTTTGGTATATGTATATTATAGCTTTCCGCATCTATCCGGTGCACTTTTCTCTCTCCAACAAATATTAAGCCGGTTATTAAACTCGTCTCCTAATTCTCTCCTCTCCAGCACCATTGCAGTCTTCTCCGGGACATGTTCTCTTTCAAATCTTTTTTAATAGCTCCTCATAGTCTTCCATTGTGGATCTCCTCTCCTCCTCTCTCTCCTCCTCGCTTCCCCCTGTCCGCACAGCTCTGCTGTGCGCGTATTCTACGTTTAAGCAAGTGCCTCATAGGGTCCGTCATGCTTCATTCCTTTCTTCCGGTTTTACCAGTATCTCTCCATTTCTATCCTTTAATTTTTCTGATTTTATTCTTCGGTTCTATATGCTTTCGCCATCTTAAACAGCTTTTCTTCCCCTATTTAACAGGATCTCGTAATTCGCAGCTTCTTCTCCGTTTCCTCTCTCCATCCCTCTGATCTTCTGCTTCATTCTTGCTTGTACATACTCTCTCTCGCTTCTCCCTTTCTTCTCTTCAATCCATTTTCTCATTTATCTCCGCTGTTCTTTCTGATGCATCTTCACTTTCGTTCCACCAGGGTGTGTGTCTTTTTCTAGTCCTCCTACCCCACCTTTACCAAGTTTCCTCTGCTACTTCTTTTATTACATCTTGCAACCTCTCATCTTCCACTCCGTTTGTCAAGGTTCTGCATTGTCTGTTTGTACTTTCCCTCTCCTCTTGTTCTTACCCAGCTGTCTACTTTTGTCACGTTCCTGTTTTTGTTCTAACAGTCGTTTCGTCTCGCATCTTCATAATCGGCCGACACATTATGACTGCAACCAGCGAAACTCTAGGTTACACTTTTACATTCTTATCTATTTGTTTATCTAATGCGTACCATTATATAGTCTATATTTCGATGTTTTGATCAAATTGTGATGGGGTTTGTTTTTGGTTTCCACTGTATAAGTCTGTGGAATAGAAGTGTTGCTGACGATCTTAACCGTGAATGCTTATAAAAAGTGTGTTCATAGTCTTCAGATCAAATGTCTCATACAATACCTATGAGTCTCGTCCCCCGTCCAGGTTCCTTGTCTCTTCCCGACAGATGGGGCCCGCGCAACCAGAAGCTGCTCCCACCTCTGTCTCTTCTCCTCTGCTCTTCCGCACTCGCATTGAGATCCCATTAGCACTCTTGCTCTCTCCCCAGCACCACCCCCTCCATTCTCTCCATAAATCTCTTTATTTCTCTTCTTCCGAATGCTCTTGTTGTGGTGCGTATACTTGAAATATTCTATATTTCCTCTGCCCGATTTTCAATACAGCACAGTCATTGATTTCTGCTACTCGTTATATGTTTTTCACCCCGAATAATGGGGTGATAGTCTCCGCGGCTGGCCACTATCATTCAACACAATTGTGACTTAGTCCCTTCTGCAGCAGTCCACTGTACATCAGAAAGTATACCGTTCTTTCAGATCTTTACTCTCCTCAGAACCCTCATGCCTCATATGCTCCGCCCTCCTATGAAACGAAATAAGATCTCCTCTCGCTGTTTCATGGTGAGTGTTGCTGACTTAGTGTCTTCTCCTCCTCTGTCCAGTAGGTGCTACAGGGATAGTCGGAGGGACTATTAATTTTATAGTGTTTTCGCTGATTCAGTGAATCCGATGGACTTCGCCGTGGTAGTTCGTGGAAAGGTTCGTCTTGGGCTCTCGAGTGCTCGCGCGTTGAGTATAGACTAGCAATGTGTTCGGGAGTGTGGCTGCTGCTGCGCTATCCGCCGCATGGGGCCATGCAGTCCTTTAGCCGAGTAACATCTTGAATGTCTCGTGTCCATGGGTGATCGACGCGGACGCGGTAGTTTGGACTTGCCCCCCGCCCCCATATATAGTAGGTAAGTATTATATATGATATATATATATATATATATATATATCATATAGGAATATTATATATATATATATATATATAATATATATATATATATAACTATAATAGATATATTATATATTATATATATATATATGATAATATATAATATAGATATATAATATTATAGGTAAGGGATGAGTAGTGTAGAGTATCGTTGAGATATTATATTAATATATATATATATAATATAGATATAATAAATAAGAATATATATGTTATTCTCCTTATGAGTTCATGGCGCAGATAAATGTGTTTTTTTTACTTTTTTCATATTTTAGTTTATAGAGGATCAAAAAATATAAATACAATAAAAATAATTATTAGTATATTCTGGACTTTTTGCGCAATAAACGTTTGGCAGCCCCGGACAGAGGACGCCAAGGATATTTCTATAGTGCAAAAATCTTACTGAAAACAAGAGAAAATCTGTTACGGAAAGTAGATCCATGTCGGTACTTTGAAAAATGTGCTGGCATTCGTCGATCCAGATAGGTTAGGTTGAGTTGACTGCATGCGATTCATATAGGTGGTTTGGTTTACTGCACAGAATCTATATAGAAAAAAAACAATAATTCACACACAAACATTATTTTTACGTTACTTAAAGCCTTCACGTATTAGAACACGAACAAAAACATTTCTTCTCAATGCAAAATGAACGTTTTTGCTTATTTTATTATTAAATTTTTTTTTTTTCTAATTGTATATTTTCATCAGCCATCTTAATTATAGTGCTAGTACATATACTAACAATATAGGACAAAAAGTTACAAATAACAGTTTATCTGCGCTCATGAACTAATATATATATATATATATAGTATATATTATATATAAGTAATCTATATATATATATATATCATTATATATATATATATATATAAGATATAGATATCACATTATATATAATATAATATATATATATATATAATATAATATTATAATATTATATATATATATATATATATTATATGATACTATATTATATAGATATATATATGCTCGAGCGTGTAGTGTATCAGTTATCCGTAATAAGTCCAAATCTGATATCGATAAATTCGATAATATTTTCGATAAAAAGTCCAAAGAAGCAATAATACAACGCATACATCACACACAACACACACACACACACACATCACATCACCACACACCACACACCACAACACCACACACACACACACACACACACACACACACACATTTATCTTTGAATAGGTTTAAATGATTACGATTGCGAGCGGAAAGTGAAATCCAGACTTTAAAAAAAAAAACGTCACTTTGCCAGATAAATATATTTTCTCCTTACTAC
>JABUQX010012039.1:5000-10000 GCA_015478945.1 Trachelipus rathkii | reverse complement strand
CGGAGACCCTCCCCGGAGGGGGGAAATAGTCCTACCCTGTCGTTCCCCGGAAGGCCGAGAGACCCCGACTCCTGCCATTTTTGCGGTTTACCCTTGGGTATTCCTTTAGTTAAAAAAATAAATAAAAAACTGACGGAGTCGTAAAAGGTAAAAGGTTCTATATACTTTTGAATCATGTCCGTTACCACTTAAATTTTTGTTAGGATCATACACTAGAAATATATTTAAAAAAAAAACAAAAAAAAATTCAAAACTGACCCAAGCGTAAAACAGAAAAAGTCATATATATATATATATATATATATATATATATATATATATATATATATATATATATATATATATATATATATATATATATATATATATATATATATATATGGGTTATATGATTTTCCATTATTATATATATATATATATGTAATAGTAGTGTAATGTACCAGATTATCCACACATTTGAGATCGGAGGTTTCTTTTGTTCAAAATTTCTAAGTTCGCAATAAAGTGTTGGTTAGTATTTAAAAATTATTAAGTGACAAGCTTCTGCATAATTCCAGAAGCTTGCTACTAAAGAATTTTCTTTAAAAACTTAACTTAACTTAGCTTTTCTGAACTTAGAAATTTTTTTGAACTTAGGAAAATATTAGAGACGGTAGTGTGTCAGTTGTCTACAGATATAACATATATATATATATATATATATATATATATATATATATATATATATATATATATATATATATATATATATATATATATATATATATATATATATATATATATATATATATATGTAATTGCAGTTTAACGGATGCAGATCTGATTTCTCCTCGTTGGTTGCGTCAGATCTACGCCTCTGACCTTCTGACTGTCCTTTATGCCAAAGAAAATTTGTTTTGGCAAATTTGTCTTTCACATAAAAGGGAGTCGGAAGGTAAAACCTTGTAAGATTCTCAAATCAACGGAAAGAAATTGAATAGTCATATATATATATATATATATATAGAGAATATATATATGTATATATATGTTATATATATATACATTGATATGTATATATATATATATATATATATATATATATATATATATATTAAATCTGTCTACCTAACCAAACTTTATCCTAACCTAGACTTAATAGCCCCTCAGTAGGACCTAACCTAATGGATCTTGTTAGCCCCCCAGTACTACCTAACCTAATGGATCTTGTTAACCCCTCAGCTGAACTCCCAATCCTAATGGATCTTGCCAAATCTTGGTGTCACCCACTAATGGATTTTAACCCCCAAGTAGCACCTAACCTAATGTATTTTGTTGGGCCAGACGTACGCCCTAAGCTAATGAATTATGATATATTTAAAGCCATGTGAAGATAAAATAAATGAAATATATATATATATATATATATATATATATATATATAAAGAGATATATATAGAGAAATTCGTCAGGTTTGTATTTATATATATATATATATATATATATATATATATATATATATATATATATATATATATATAATATATATATATATATATATATATATATATATATATATATATATATATATATATATATATATATATATATATATAGGCTTAATTTTACATTTCGGCAGCAAAAAAATAAAAACTAAGTCCAGTCGATATTTTATGGGAATTAACGATACATTGATATTGTAATATTAAATCGATTAGTTGTAAATCGATTATTTGTAAAAGATATGGACAACAAACAATCGGATCAGTATTGGTTCAAACTTTATATTCGTCGGTTAGTCTAAGTGGAGTTGTCAGCGTAAGTTTAGAAATGAATGTAAGTGATTTGTTTGATATATGCCAAAACGATTGCAGTTTGCTAGTTTTTTTAGCATTGTTTTATTTTGTACAACATGTAACAGTAACAAAGGTATCAATGTACGTTGATTTTAGTCCAAAAACAGTTGTAGAGTGGTTTAACTTTTTCCGTGAGGTATATATATATATATATATATATATATATATATATATATATATATATATATATATATATATATATATATATATATATATATATATATATATATATATATATAATCTTTCTCGGCAGATACTAAAACAAAAAAAAAAAGTATCAGTAAAGGTTAGAGCTAGTTTTACGGCACAGTGAATTCAACGAACCCCCTAAAATGGAGTATTTACCTTTTAGGGGGTTCGAGCAGATGGGGGTACTTGAGGGGACGTTTCCATCCCCCCGGTGGGGATGGTCGGAGGAACCCCGCGACACCCAAAGACCAAAGAGCGGGAGAATTATCCCCGGAGGGGGATTGTCCCCGTAGTCCACCTAGAGTCGAGAGATCCCGACTCCTGGACATCGGGCGGGACTACCCGTGGTATTCGTTAGCATATACCCCAAAAAACAATAAATCCTAAAATGAGTATTTTTGGGACATTTATTCGCAACAATCTATTCGTACCTAAAAATCTCAAAACCATTTGGGACATTTGATTTACTATATATATATATATATAGCATATATATATATATATATATATATATATATATATATATATATATATATATATATATATATATATATATATATATATATATATATATATATATATATATATATATACTATAATGATATTACCAATTATCGATTTTATGTATCGATATAACAAAGTATCGATTTTCGATTTAATCGAACCCAACAAATATCGAAAATAAACTCTAAAAAAATTATGTATATATATATATATATATATACATATATATATATATATATATATATATATATATATAGATATATATATATATATATATATATATATATATATATATAGCAGTATATATATATATATATATATATATATATATATATATATATATATATATATATATATATATATATATATATATATATATTCCTATATAAAATATTTAAAATGAGTACAATGCAATAAAATACATAACTTTTACAACAGTTACTAACAGTAATATATTTTACCTGTGACCAAGTGCCTTCTACCATATTCGTATGGACCCCACTTTCAGGGTCTTTAAAGTGCAAAGAATGATTGACCACATTACAAACAGGGGTTTTTAACGTAAAATAATAAATTAATCTTAAACTTTTATTAAAAGGCAGGCGAGAGTTATAAAAAAAATACCCTTCAAGACACATTGTAAATCGCTTTTGACAAATACTTTTAGGACACGTGAAATAAAAATTAAAATTTTTATTATAAATACTAAATTCCTTATCGCAAACAAGTTTTAGAATCTAAAATTAACACATCCATTTCCAATAAAGGTCAAATAAGAACTGCTTAAAAAATTGTCCGAATAATATGTCTTAACTTATATAATAAAAAGGACAAATTCTAATAAAAGGGACAATTCTGGCAACCTGGAGTTTAATACCAAATCTGTCAGTCTATCTAATAAGCATATATATATATATATAGTATATATATATATATATATATATATATACATATCTACAAATTTAGTTATTAAATCTATATGAAAAGGAAGTCAGATATATATATAAATATTATACATAATATATATATAGCAGCAGCAGCAGTATATATATATATATATATATATATATATATATATATATATATATATATATATATATATATATATATATATATATATATATATATATATATATATATATATATATATATATATATATATATATAGTAATTGTATATTTATGCGGTCAATCAAATGCATAGCATTATTTTTTTCCGATAGATCTTTTTTTTACGATTAATTATCAATGACTCGATAGTATAGACAAAATGTACTATTATTCTTTTGATAGGTTAGGGCATAGGAATACGGCATAGGATCGCGGTAGCGTTATAAGGTTATGATAAGTTTTAAGTATCGTTAGATTTAATATTTTGGTAATAGTAGAACAGTGGGGTGTCAACTCCGATTTTTATGAAACTCAGAGGATATACTCTAAAAAAAATATTAATGAAGAATAGTGGAAACGAAAATCGGCGATTTCTTTAGGAAATAAAGTTACAGCCTCTCAAAGTTGTTAAAACTCCCATAAGAATTTCTTATAAAAAAAATTTAAAAATCACAGGATATACTCAAAAAAAATAATAATGAAGCTTAAAAAAACGAAAATGATTTGTCTTTAGAAAAAAAGATACAGCCTCTCAAAGTTTAAAATTTTCTTGCAGGCTTTCTTATAAAAAAATTAGTGGGCTTCGTGTTCGTTTTAGAGCCATCGTAGTTCAGGTTATGATAATATTTGTTAAGTATACATAGATTTTGGCTCTGTGTATACCTAACATAACTTATTTCATAACCTGAACTAGAGGCCTTGAACGAGAACCTACCTTAATGGATCGAAAATGAAAAGTCTATGGGGGTTTTAGCAACTTTTGAGAGGACTGTAACTTTTTTTCATAAAGAGAGACCGCCGATTTTCGTTTTCACTATTCTTCATTATTATTTTTTTAAGAGTATATCCTGTGAGTTTCATAAAAATCGGGGGTGACACCCCTCTGGTCTACTATTACCAATATTTTAAATTCTTAATCTAAAACGATACTTACAAAGACTTATCATAACCTTAATAGCACTAAATCGATTATCGTAAAAAATCGATTATCGAAAAAATATCGATGTATCAATTGACTGAGTTGAAATATGCAATTATTATTATTATTATTATTATTATTATTATTATTATTATTATTATTATTATTATTATTATTATTATTATTATTATTATTATTATTATTATTATTATTATTATATTATATTATTATTATTATTTAAATACTATATATATATATAATATATAATATATTATATAATATATATATATATATATATATATATATATATATATATATAATATATATTATATATATATAATATATATATTGATATATTATATATATTATAAATAATAATAATAATAATAATTTAATAATAATAATAATAAAATAATAATAAATAATAAAATAATAATAAATAAT
>JABUQX010012038.1:15000-70418 GCA_015478945.1 Trachelipus rathkii | reverse complement strand
TATATATATATATATATATATATATATCATTATAATAATAATAAATAATAAAAAATCATATCATTGGAAATTAATATAAGCACAAGAGCACTAATAAAACTTATTAAGTACTAAACTCAACTTTATATATATAAACCTCTTTAACATATTGTATTTACGATCCTATTCTTTAACTACTAAAATGATTTATAAAAAATAAGTAATTAAAAAAAAAAATTTTGGCCTTAGTTAAAAAAAAAAGAAAAAAACAACACGTTCGAAATCCAACCCTATATATATATATAATATAAATTATATATAATATATAATATAATATATATATATTATATATAGATAATAATTATATAATATAATAATATATATAATAATATATATATATATATATACTATATATATATAGATATATTATATATTATATATATATAAAATATAATACTATATATATATATATATATATAATAATATTAATTAAATATATATAATATATATATTAATATATATATATAAATATATATACAATAAATAATATATAAATATATAATAAATATATATATATACTATAGTATATATATAAAATATAAATATATATAATAGTATAATTAAATATATATATATATCAAGCGTTTCACACTTTCTGAAAGTCAGGGGGAAAAAAAAATTGGTCATGAAAGTCAGGGAAACGTTAAGATATGCTGAAAGTCACTGTCAAAAAATCAGGGAAATTTTAAGATTTCAAAATCAAAACATATATCCATGGACCAAGTTGCATATTTTGAATATTTTTTTCCTTACTTATAATAGTGGAAATAAGAGATGTATGATAGGGTGAATGAAAAGGATGGTGAGAATACATATCCAAAATTCTACTCTATCCTTTCTTCTATTTTATCACATTTACCTACTATTCTTCCTATTCTGTTTGTAGAGTTTGTTCCAAGTTCATCGGGCAAAAATGTATAGGATTTTTAGACTGGCAAACATGACTTAATCTTGTTTATATCCTTTTCTTTTTAGGGATCAACTATTTGAAATATTTAAATTCGGATGAGGAAATAATTTACATCTGTGCAGTTGAAGATTATTTATTATTTATTAAAATTACTTCAAACAAGGAAAACTATAACGACCAGTGGTTGGACTCAAACTGAACCCACAGTTATAGGGGTGGTAAAGACCTGATAGTTCCAAGGCATACTGTTAAAATACTGTAAAGCAACTTGATCTAATCTAACATGGGAAACCAATGCCGGAATTCAGCATCAAGAGGAAAACTCATTTGGGAGTTGAGTCAAAACTCAGCAGGATAACGGATATTCAGAAAAACCACTTCGAATGTGCAAATCTAGACAAATATTAGTTCCAGTGTGTTCCGATGAAAATTAGCCATCCATCAACTTCTAATCTACTCGAAACCGATTAAATGACTTTGAGTTTAGTATAAAAAACCAACCAAAACCAGTAATCAATCAGTTCATCTTTTGCCATTAAAGATATTTTTTACAAAGATCTGAAATTACTATGGGCATTAAAGGGGTGGATATAAAATGTCTTTAAACTCGGGCAGATATAGGGAAACATTTAAATTAATTTTCCAGATAGTGCGGTAGCAAAACCAAAGCCGATGAAATGTAAATATGTAATTAACCATACTTGCTCCCCATTTTTCTAGAAAGCAAAAGCATAATACACTCTACTTTGCGGTGAAGCTCATTCTTCTACCCATGAATTAAAATTCAAAATATTGGATGGGATTGACGTTTAAGAGAACTTGAGTAGTTTTCTCTAAAGGTACCTGAATTCCAATTTTATGTGGAATTGTGGGCCAAATTATAAAATTAGACTATATTTCACACGGAAACGCGACTAGTGTAAGGAGGGTTTCTATAAATTAAGCAATTGTAGTGGAGAATCTGAAAAACATAGTCTGATTCCCAAAGAACAGTGCACAATGCATAAGATGCCCATTGAAAGTTATTCATAAAGTTCCTTGTCACCAAAAAAAATGTTGACAAAGTAAGAGCGGCCAAGGAGATAGGAAGGAAAACTCTCAAAAGGCAAAACAAAACAAAAAGAAGAGAATAAGCTGTGAAAAAAGAAAAATATCCATACAATACATTCATTAAAACATAAAAAAACATAAAACTGAAAGCGTTGAAAGAAGAGATGCCTAAAAATCAAATTCCACACCCACGAGAAGAAAAAGTAACCTAAATCTCCCCATTTAGAACTTTTTGATCACAGTGGACTAATCTTTTAATATTTTCTTTCTTTAAATAAAAGTGTTACTTTTAAAAAAAAAAATAAAAAAGGAGTACATTGGACGCCAGGAAGATAGCTGATTACTAAAAAAAAAAAATATTTTTTGAAATTGTCTTCAATGAAGAATGAACAGGTTCTAAAGTAAATTTTCAATAATTAATGTATGAACTAAGTAAATATGCTCAAATAATGATTAAATAAGATATGAGTATGCCAAAAATAACAACACGCTGTCAGAAAATGGGTGATTGCAGGAAAATCAGAATTCAAATTCAAAATTTTTATTCAACCCTGGAGATAATAATATATATATATATATATATATATTATGATATATATATATATATACTATAATATATATATATAATATATATATATATATAATATATAAAATATATATATATAAAATATAATATAATATAATATATAATATAATATAAATATATATATATATAATATAATAATATATATATATATATAATATATATATATATAGTATAAATAATATATTAATAATATACCGTATATATATATATATATAAGATATATTATAATATATAGATAATAATAAATAATATATAATTATATATATATATATATATATATATAATAAGATATATAATAATATATAATATATATAATATATATATATATATATAATAATAATATATATATAATATAATAATAAATATATATATATAATATATATATAATAATAAATAATATATATATATATATATAATATATAATAAATAATAAATAATATAATAATATATATAAATATATAATATATATATAATAATATATATATATATATATATAATTATATATAATATATATAACATATTAATAAAGATAATATATAAAATATATATAAGATATCATATATAATATAGATATATGGTTCAAGTTATCTTGCCTTGAAGCCATGTTTGCTCAATGTGAGATCACTAGTTTATTAATTAATGGGGAAAACATATTATTGATTTCGCTG
The DNA here is from genome assembly GCA_015478945.1 of Trachelipus rathkii. Classification (NCBI taxonomy): domain Eukaryota; kingdom Metazoa; phylum Arthropoda; class Malacostraca; order Isopoda; family Trachelipodidae; genus Trachelipus; species Trachelipus rathkii. The sequence continues at coordinate 67,165 of JABUQX010012038.1, read as the reverse complement.
TATTATTAAGTTTAGAATTCAAACTCAATTTAAGTATTATAAAGAAGATTTATTTTGCAAATTTAAATATAAAAATATTAGCCTGTAAAATGATAGGTATATAATTAATTTAGACTTATCAAGTTAAGAAATGATATAATTATTGAGTTAATGCTATATTTAAGATACGCAAGACTATAAAACAGATATTTATGATAAGCTTTTCTTCTACTACATCTTAAAATGGTGATTGGTATCTCCAATATACTTTTGAGTAAAACTCCTGCTTTATCTTGATTGTTGCTCTCAGTAGTTTTTGAATTATTAAAACTATTCTCATTCAACTTGAGCCCATTATCAGGAAAAGTTAAAGATAAATAGCTCCAAACCCCTAAGACAAACAGAATTATTTCTCAACTAAAACCTATTTTTCAAAAGATGAGAAAAGGATTCCATACCCAACATGGAACTGTTCCCTAACAAATTACAACCAGAACTTCTTCACTTCACTGCTGAATTCAGGACTCATCTTTCTTTATTTTTCACGCGTATTCTCCTCTCCTTTGTCAACATAATAATGGACTACCAATCCTGTCCAGATGGCTAAAGAATAGGCCTAAAAACCAAAAGGATCTCTCATCAAAAGAAGAGAGAACCCACAAAGAGGAAGGACTGCTGAAATTGAAATAGCTGAAATGGATGCTCAACTTAAGAAAAGGAAGCGGAAAGGAAGCTCAACTTCAGGAAAGAGGAAGCAAAAGATCCCAAGAATGCTCAACTTAAGAAAGAGCGAAGCTGAAAAGAATCCCAACTAAGAGAAGGAAGCACCAACTCCAAGAAAATGAAAGAACGATAACGGAAAGCTAAGAAAGGCCAACGCACAACGGACTTTGAAATTGCGAAAAAATAAGACTGCCATATCAGTTCTCAAATGTCCGGTCCATTAAGCAAGATCCCCACTAGCCAATTAAGTACCCGAATAATGCCCCTTCGGTCGAATCTAAGGGGACAAAGGGACGCAACAATCCAACTTTTGAGAGCCTAGCGAACAATTCAAATTGATCCAGGTATGCCTCTTATTTAAGTGCTTTAACTGTACTGCTTGTCGTATAAGCAGTTGCCTCCCAATTAAGCTAAGATTTTCCAGCTAAATGAACCCTCCCTTATTCAATTTACGACCGCCTTATATGATTAACAGTGGAAAATTACCCAGCGCCTAGCGTCCGAGACAATAGGTACGAAAATGATATAAAATTGAATACCGACAAGACACATCCACGTTAAAGTTACTTTGAACAGAAAATGCTATCAAATAAAAATATACCAACGTACACATCTCATTGTTGAGTACTGGTGAAGCAGAAAATGGCTGTGAAAATAAAAAATGATACGACCAATGGACACGTCCATTCTAATTACTTGTGAGCCAGAAAAAATGCTTAAAAATAATGAAAAATAAACCGACTTGGACACAGACCATTTCGAATGTTATTTATAAAAGCTGAAAAATCTATTGAAAAATATAATGATAAAATAATACCGACGTGGGACAAACCATTGTCGAAGTGTTATAAAAGTGAAAATGCATTAAAAAAAAAGTATAAAAATTGAAGTCGGCAAAGACACATCCGTCGCCGAAACAAATCATGCTACAAAAAATGTAAAACATGAAATTTGAAGGGGAAATCCCATCCAAAAACCAAGGAAAACTCCTCGACATCAAGCTGTTGTGGACCATACTAACGAACAATAAAGTCGAGTGAAAAACAGTATGCCTGAATGTATTAGAATAGAGTAAGATTCCAGTAACACCAGTGAAGGAAAGAAGGAATATGAAAGGAAATTGAAAGAAGAGAAAAAGGCTCGCGTGTCCTCATCGATAAAGATCAGCTGACCACTCCTTTGAAAAATATCCAAGATGAAAAGAAAGATTCTGTAATTATTAATTACCTGAAGAAAATAAACGAGAAAGAAGGAACTTCAAAGACCATGCAAGAGATATGATATAAAAGAAACGCAGAAACAACTCTATAGCTCTTTTTCTCTCTCGTCCAAGAATTCATGCAGTGGAAAGTTATAAACTCTCTTTTTCCAGGATGGTGTCACCATTTTCTCCACAAAAGAGCGTCCCAGGGTCTTTCTTCAGAAAGGCATCCTCACTCTCCATCAACAAAGATCAGGAAATTACCAACAAAATCTAGAGAATGTCCGAAGCATTGTGAAGAAAACTTGGAAGTAGAAAATTCCAAAACCTTCGAAACAAAACAGGTGCCATCTAGTTTTCCATTACCAAGCTTGAGAAGGCAGATAAAAACCAACGTTAGACAAGAACGATCCGAAGGAAAAAAAAATGGAACGTTTCAACGTGATAAACGATGCACAGTTAAATACCAGGAAAGACTTACCCTTTTCAGCAAATACCATGACATTCTTTCAAAGACAAAGAGACACTCACTGCTTCTTAGGAGTGTTCAAGTTATCTGCCTGAAGCCATGTGTCTCCAATTGCTGAACACTAGTTATGTATTAATTTGGGGAAAACGAATTATTATTCCTGTATTATAAGTTAGAATTAAACTAATTTATTAATTTATAAAAAAATTATTTGGCAAAAATTGAAATGTAAAAAAATATAGGCTTGCTAAACGATAAAAGATAATTAATAACATCCAAGTAAGAATTGATATTAAATTATTAGTTTAATTGCTATATTAAAGACTGCCAAAGACTATAAAAAAGCAGAGGATGTATATAGGCTTTTATGCGTTCTACTTCATCTGAAAAACTTGTGATGTTATCTCCTAATATACTTGGATAAAACTCCGCTTATCTTGATGTTGCTATCCTGCACAGCGACCTATATTAGAAAACTATCTCATTAACTTAAGTCCCAGTATTCAAGAAAAGTTAAGGGATTAATAAGTTCAAAAACCCCTAGAACCAAACAGAATTATTATATACTAACCCCCGTCCTCATCTATAAAATATCACGACAAATTATATATATATAATACCTAATATATATATATATAAATAATATTATATAATAATATATATAATATAATATATATATAGAAATATATATATATATATAGAATATATATATATATAATATACGTATATAATAATATATATATAAATAATATATATTATATATATATAATACTATATAATATATATAATATAATATATATATATAAATATATATATGAATAGTATATTATATATAATATAATATATATATAGATATATAATATAATATATATATATATTATATATAATATATAAAATATATATATGAATATATATGATATATCATACCTCACTACGTACGTATACATAGTATTATATATATATATAATATATATATATATATAATATTATATATTGTGTGTTTGTATACACTTTTTATTTTTAAAAAATATGTGTTTATTCTCAAAAAATTTCCCATTAAAAGAAGTTATTTACAATAAATAAAATAAATAAAGATTACTTTGGGGGATTTCTGATTTTATATTTATTATAATATACTTTATGTGCCACTTTTGTGTAGGTTATGAATGATCTAAAACAGTTTTTCTTCTTTTTTCTAGTTTAATTAAATTAGCTGAATTTATATAATAATATTAGTTTGAAACTTTTCTTTTGTGTAACTCTTTAAAGATATAAATCTGAAATATTTATACCTGTAAGTGGAAAACCAACCGCCTTACAGGTCAGAAATACTTTTATAAATAAAGTTAATTATTGCTAAATATATTAAGATATAATTTTCAACATAATAAAGACAAAGTGAACTTACCCTTAATTATGATGTTTTCAGTATTCTTGTTATGACACATAGTCCTCATCTACTTCAGTATTCATAATCAAGACCCCTCCTTGAAGTTTTTATCTCTAGGGTAGGACAAATCATAAGAGTGAAAATGAAAGAATGATAATTTAATTTAGTAAACATAAAGTTAATACAGTAATCATTCCCATTTAGAATCCTAATTTTTGTTATATTTTTAGGGTTTTGATATTTGGTTCTTAAAAATGTGTCTTTAAATTTGAAACGTAAACTACGTCCATCCTAACATTTGTCGTAATTGTGGCAACCCAAATCACCACTAGAAAGAAATTTCTCAACCTTAATGTTCAACATCTGAATGATGAACTGAATAATTACTGACTGATTTAGTTAAGTTAAATGATTGAAAACAACTGTAATTTACTTGAATCAGGTCTTATTATAAATCCATTTATCTTAAATGTTTATATGTGATTGTTATCTTTGCTATAACGATAACAATCACCCCTTATAATATAATCTTAAATTCTATCAGAGTGGTTAGTCATTTGTGATAACCATCTCCCTTTAACACTTTAAAGCTTTGAGATTTTTGCATAAACTCTCCTGACAAAATACCGAAAGTTTTCTGGTACTTCCTGATCTGTAGATATAGAAATTAGAGTATAGAGTATAGTATAGGAAGTAAAATAGTCCTATTATTCTCTATCTGTAAATAAATGCCTTATTTTACTTTCTTTCTTTCTTTCCTGTCCTTAAAATTACCTATCTAAACATACCAAAATGACATTCCATCAACAGCGAGCAACACACCCAAGTCCCTTCAACATGGACCCAGGCGGATTAGACAAAGATCTTAGTCTAATCTGGGACGACGAGAACAATCCTCTCCATAATGCGCAAGAGGTGTCTTCATAATTATTTAAAGGTACTTACCTTGTGATTTAATCATATTAATCAAAATTTCTTAAATCTTCTTTTCTTTTTTTCTCATTCATTCTTAAGTAATCCGTATTTTATTCATTGAACACATTACTTACTCTCCACCACATATATACGAGAAAATTAAGTAGCGCCCAAACAGGGACCTTGTGTTCCTGTTGTTCGCTAAGCCACTGGATTGGGATATTTGATCACTTCGCCACTCGTCACATCACAACACAGAACATTGTATTTTTCATATAATTTGCTTCTATTCCTGAAGAAATTTCACACCAAATCCTTATAAAGGATCATAAAATTCTTACTGTCTTATACTATTAGTGTTCTTGCAATTCTAGATGTAGTATAGTAATAGAGTTCTAGAAGTATTATAAGAAATTATAAGATATTTAAAATAAGTTTAAAAAAATTAATGGATAACCTGATTCAAGCTTTAGTTTAAAATTGATAATTGCATAATAAAAACGAATAACTGTTCTAGTATAAAAATTTAAATTTAGAATTTTGTATAACCTTATTAAAACTATAAACTATAAACCAGTTAGTTTTAATTAGCAATAAATAATATAAAAATGACTGATAGCTACCAATCCTACGTGTGTTGACTAAGAGATCATTGATCAAATGGATGTATCGACTGAACGAGATAATTCAGTGATCAATAAATCACTATTACCTCATATGCAGGAGGAAAACTGCATCAGATTCAAATAGGGATTTGTTCTTGAATGATCCACATGATCTTAATGTAATGTCTAGAAGACCTGCCGATGATGAGCAGACAATAGCTTTGGATAGGGACATTAAAGAAACCATAGGCTCTACAAAAGTAGGAGATCTAACGCCTATGTCCGAACTTAGTAAGCTCTAAAAAAAATATAAAAATGAAAAACAAATCTTAACACATGAACTCGCCAAACAAAATCTACCTTTTGATGATGTACATGCTGATATATCAGATAAAAAGATAGACTATGACAGGGATTATAAAGATTCTGATCCCTTAAACCTTTATTTTTATAGGGATTTCCGAGGTCTTCAACCTCCACAAATAACAGAACAATTTTTAATAGAATTAGATGATCCCCATTGACTACATTCTCATGATATACCACAGAAACCTTTTCGTCTGTCCAGGAACACTGAACATAATCCTTTCATGCCATACAGACAACAACAGCATACTGAATGGTTTCCTTTGATAGGAAAATAACAACACCTTCCCATCACCAACAGTATCCCAATTTAACTCCTTCTCCCAGACCTTTACCTAATGTACATGATAATGAATACCGAGATCATTCATCTTTCACACCTAGAGGAAGACCTGAATATCCCATGTATCATAATAGAGGCTCTTCTTCTCTTACTCAATCTCCTAGAGAATCTCGTTATTCTAATCCTTTTTCCAATAATCCTAGACCTTCACTTCCTACTTCTTATTCTAGATCTTTACCACAACAGGATTCTTCTTATTCTAGACCTATACCTCAACAAAGTTCTTATTATTCCAGACCAGAACCAGAAATGGATATGTATTCCGGTCCCATCATAAAACAGAAAATTGACATGATTGAAGAATTCATTTTGCTCTTGTCAGTTACTCAAGAATTCACAAAAACTCAAAGTTGTAGACCCCGGAAAATACAAACTGGAAACTGGTCAAGACTTCATCATTTACCTAGAGGATTTTGAAGCCTACTGCCAACTTCATTATCCCAAAGCGTATAACCAGTGGTTGCGCTTACTCAGCAGACAACTCGAAGGACAGTTTCAACAACTCTATTGTCTCATCACCAAGGACGATAGAGATTATTTTTCCGTTCGTGACACCCTCATAAAGTGGTATGAGGATGAAGAGAAAAAGAAAAAAAGAATACCAGCTGCAGGCGTACCATTCTGCCCGCTGGCATCGTAATGAGAGTATTCGTATGTTTGCACTCTGGTTAGAATGTCTTGCTAGACGTGCCTACAAGGGGTTAGATGTGTGTGAGCACGAGTCTCTCTGTACTGCATTTTTGTACAGTCTCCCACCTTCTATAGAGAAAGACGTGCGTCAATACATAAAAATTCAAGAGAATAATAGGAATTGGCGTACTCCTTGGGAGGACATTGTTGGTTTTGCCAATTCTCTAGAATCGGACAATAAACAATATTCTATGTCCAATCATACATATATTCATGACACTTCAGAAAACACTGTGCCAAATTATCGTAAAAAGAATCCCACTCCTGAAGACTAATTAAACGACACTGTCGATTCTATTATACAAATTGACACTCCTACCCAGTTGGACGGAAAACCTCCAGGTGAAAGAGGACAACCGTCGAAAAAATTTTACTAAACATTCACGTTCTTCTAAGAACTTCATCGCTCAAAACTTTTCCTAGGAACAACGGTGGTAGTCGTTACTACTGTGATAACCGTCGAAGTTCCCCACATGACAATCAAAAAGTTTATACCCATACTAATGATACTGAAGATTGTAAACACTTGTTTTGTGATTATTGTGAAAAAACAGGTCACCAAATGTGTGAATGCTACAGATTTTTAGGTATCTGTAGCTACTGCAAAAAGAATGGCCATGTAAGGGCTGAATGCAGAGCACGCAAATCATCTCAATCTTCTTCTCCAACAAAAGTTCGCAAGGCAGTTTGTCCCTTTTGTAGTGGTCTTCACCCAGGGATGAACTGTCCCCAACGCACTCCTCCAAGACAAACAAAATTCCACTGACACTAATCCTCGTAGGTCTCCCAATGACAATTTAGCTAGTGCCATAAAAACTGTTTATTACAATAAATCTCCGACTAAAGAAACCACTCCCCAGGCACGTAAAGAATGTCCGTACATAGACCCTTGTGACTACTGTGGAAAGTCTCATTTCGAAGGCCAATGCCGGGGAAATGAGGAGGCTAAACTGGATCTGTTACACTCGTGGTCCCCACAGAAGTGAGTCCTCTTGTGGATAGTTCCTTAACTATTGACTCATCTACGATTATCACTTCAAATAATTACAAAGATGACCCTATCACCCCCTATACAGAGGACATTCATACAGAAGTTTCTCATCCTATTCAAAATTTCATACAAATGAAGAAATGGTTATTGCCATAAACCTTTGCTAATCAGGTATTGATCCACTGGTTGTATCAGTCACCCTTAATGATTTAGGTGCACTTCACTATAATTGTTTAGTGGATAGTGGAGCTGGGGTGAATTTGATTAGTTCTGACATTGTCCCTATAGTAGAAAATGACAGGAACCTCTTCTTCTTCGTCCGAGTTAGGAGTAAGGGCTATCAGTGGGTTTGGCAGTAATGAACCTATACCCATTACAAAATACGTCCAAATTACACTTCGTTTTCCTTTAGGGTTTACCACACAGCTTTCTGCTTTCTTTCTTGTGCCTCATAAATATATAATAGATCATCCTTTAATACTAGGGACATGGGCCTTACAAGAAAATCATCTTTTGCTGGATATGGCACAAAAACAACTCATTCACATACACAGAGAGGAAATTTTCTTGGTGGCTGAGGGGTTAAAGCTTCTCAAAGATTCTTTATTAAAAACTCACATGGTTAGGGTACACAATATAGCTATTTTTGACAACAACATAACTGATATCTTGCATGGTCAAAGAAATGGTCGTATTCTGAGATTCTTATTTAAAGAATTATCAACGCAATCAAACCTTTGACTGGTCTGGTGTCCCTAAATTATATAAAATGCATCGAACTTAAATTGTTTGTGAAAAGGATGTATTGTATTACACTACAAAATTAAAAACCCATTTATACTTAATTTCCTTAGATTTATTAATGTATATTGCATTAGGATTACACGTAAAATATGCTCATATTGGAAGAAATAAAATGCTCCATCTCATTTATAAACAATTTTGGCACCCTCGAGTCAATCAGATAATTTCGGACATTGTTTGTTGTTGCCCCGTTTGCCAAACACTGAAAACCTTTTCCTCACACATTACACCTCCCATGTTAAAAATATTAGCAAATTATCCCTTTGATCTTTGTGCCATAGATTTACTTCAGTTTCCTACCACTTTTAAAGGGAATAAATATTGCATGGTTATCATTGATCATTATTCTAAATGGGCAGCTGTGGTTCCTATTAAAGATAAAGCTAGCGCTACGGTCTCGAATAAATTAGAACATGAAGTTCTCCCATTTTTATCTAAAGTTCCTAACAGAATTCTTACAGACAATGGCACAGAATTTACTTCTCACATTTTTCAAGAGATTTTACAAAAACATAACATTAAACACGTTCGTATTTCTCCATTGCACCCCGCTAGTAATGGGGTTTGTGAAAGGTTCCATCGCAGCCTTATTCAAATACTGAAATGTTTGGTTTCGAAAAAACCCGCATCTTGGGATGAAGAATTACCATCCTCTGTTCTGATTTACAATAATACCATTCACGGGTCTTTTGACATGTCCCCATCAGATTATTTGCTGCAGAAACCTCACACACCAGTACACACTTTTCACCAATAGTAGAAAGAGGGAAGCATAAACTTCAAACCCTTTAAAAAAGGGCAGAAAGTTGCAAAGAAAGTTATTCGCACTGACCCTAGTACTACTATGAAGTTAAAAAGTAGATGGGAAGCGCAGTTAACTCTAATTTGGTCACTTACTTTATACAGCGAGTAAATAAACCCTCTAGTAGGTTACAAAAGGTCCATTTCTCCCATTTTAGAGGGTGGATCGAAATTCCCAAATATTTACGAAGATATCTTGCTCATAATAAAGAAATCTGGGAGATATTCTTTTCCAAAGAGGATGAGCCCAATGATATCCTTGATAATGCTGATGGTCTGGATATTTCAGAAAGCAGGATGTTGCAAGTGATTCTTTGTTGGATTTTTCTTTCAATGAGAGTTTGTTTGATGCCCCTAGTGAACCTATTCAGGAGGAGGATGCAGATTTAGAAGTTTTTTTAAACTTCAATCGTATTTCCATAGATGAGTACCTTAATCTCCCCGATCTTACAGACAAGATCATTCCTATACAAAGGACAAAGCAAATGGAATAAATAGATTTATTGTGTCCATCCCCAGATGTTGCCCCTTGTCTGACTCCTGTTATTGTTAAGTCAAAACAAACAAAAAAGTAAAATTCATATTACCTCCTTTAAAAATTCCCAGTTCCCCAGTCAGTATTTCTCATTCTGAGGATGGTCTACATGTATAGTCTCCCTCAGGTGACCTATCAACATCATCTTTAGATTATTATGATTTAAATGGTCAAAACTACCCTTCTCATTTCTCTTATCTTTCAAATCACACGGTATCAGACCAAACACTTGATCCTTCTTTGGACGTTTCCCATGTGACCTTAGACAGTACTGGTCATATAAATTTACAAAATGTTATTAGAAAAAAAGATAGGTTAACACATTTCTTTTTTAGAGATAGACCACAACTTATTGAATTGGTATCCCCTGAAATAAATATTGATTGTTCACCACCAGTACCCCCAGTAAATACTGCTGAACATACCCCTTCACATATAAGTTCACCAGACTCTATCTCTTGGAAATGGGATAGCTCGTCCAGTTCTCAATCCACTGAGTTCTATGGATTTCCTTCTCCTAAAAATAACATTCTTCCTACCCCTCTTTTTAAATCATCTCCACATCTTCAATTAAATCTTTAACGCAATGATGAGCACCCATGTTCACATTCCACGTCTAACAATGACATAGAGTTACATGAACCAATTGAAGAAGTCGGGTCACATAGACCTTTTACCCGTAGTAGAGGACAGGTTGAGGAATTACCCAATGTTATGTCTGTCCCTTTAGAATATTCAAAAAAATAATTCAGTATAATTTTCTTATGAAATCCTTTGTTGGTATATCTGACAAGTAGTCGGGTAATATAGCATAATTCTACTATATACCTTAAATTAAATTCTAAATTAAATTCTATGTTATTAACTTTTTGCTAAGTTAAAATTGAAAATAATATTTTAAGAGTGTACTAAGTTCGTCTCCAACACATACAAGGGAAACATAATATATAAATAAAAAAATTTTTTTTTGTGGGAATAAAAATGGGATGGGAAATCTAAATGATCTAAATTCTTCGGAATTTTAATTAATATAATTCTTCGAATTCTGTACTATTCTGTCATTCCCAATTCTTTTTCCAATTTCTCCTCCTACTGAACCTCTACTGTCATTTAACGTAAAGACTATTTATATAGCATAAAGAAACTATTCTCTTACTCTTTCTAATCTTTGTTTCAAAAAGGTTATATTTAAAGTATACCTAAAAATTAAACGGGTTTGACTCCTTTTTGAGTACCCCTGACGTCTGGCTTCTAAATGCCCGACTGATGAAACCTGATATATATATATATATATATATATATATATATATATATATATATATATATATATATATATATATATATATATATATATATATATATATATATACAAAAAGTATAGCTATATATTATGTGTAATTAGGTGCGATTTACACCTTGTATACACATGCATATATATTTTCCTCCAAAACCTTGACTCTTGGTCATATACATGACGATGTTGCAAGTGAGTAGGAGGAGGCATAGTATCATATTGCAGATGTTGATGATGTCTTTCAAAAATTCTTTGTGGTTGATGAATAGCGCTGTGGATGAGTGATGATCCCTTATCAATCCAGCTTCCCAAAACACTACAGAATATTCCGAACACCAGAGGACATCATTGGTATCATAAAAAAATTAATCAGGTCCAAAAAATTTTGTTCCTCTATATTACCAATATCTATTACATCGCCATTAACAGTTGATGTAATTTTAATACATATTTGCTAAAACAGTCACACGCGTGGGTATTGTATCAGTCTGTAGGTTTTAATAATAGGAATATTATATTTCCTATCAATAATATAATGCTTTAAAATGATTTTATGAGATAATTATCTTATATAACATAATAATTGTATAATAATTATCTTTCATAAGTATATAATTGTGTAACAATAATGAAGGTCTATGAATTAGATATCTAAATTATTTATAATGGGAATATTTCAATATTCCACAATTTCATCTGACAGTTTGTTGTAATTTTGATGAATTAAGTACTCAAGATTGTGATAAATTGATATTGATGAAAATCACCAAAAATATTTTCTACTACTGTATAAGGTGTTTACAGAAGATATACTCGCTTATTCTTTCTGTTCACATCCTTTTCCTATCCTGTTCCTCCTCTGATTTCGCTAAAAATCTAAAAATGTCTACTGTATTAATAGTCTGATCTTCCGAAGTAGTAGTATTTAGGAATGAGAAAGTTTTTAAAAAAAAAAAGTATAATGTAGATGTTAAAGTAGATTTTTGTGCAGGGAGTCATATTTCCGCCTGTCAAAAAAGAATTGAGGACGCAATGGCTAAAGACACAATAATTATAATTATATGGTCCCTTACTACTATGGGTTGGGAAAAAAGAAATATCACCAACCATGATCAAGTAAATACTCACATCCTTGAGCCTGTGCAAGGAGGTGGTTTAGAATTAAAGTCCATTGTGGAAATCATGGAAAATATCACCCAATCGGCTAAACAAGTAAATCCAAATGTTGCAATATATTTGCTAATACCTCCGCTACAGGACCTTTACACTTTTAATGTAAGGCGTATTTCTAGAGATTGGGGTGTAAGCTATAAAGAATACTGTAAGGGGAATCCTACCATCTCGCCTGAAAGAATGAGAGAGCACTCCATCCCTATGTATGATAAGTTTGAAAAATTGAAAAGTCCTGTATATCACTGGACCAATAAGAAATTGCTCAGTGGAAATGCCATCTTAGATTTTTATCATCATCTTGATAAATAGTACTAATGAAAAGAAATCTACTCCTCATAGTAAATATTATGGGAAAGAAACATTAGTAATGAACTCACTGTTGATTTATGATGGGTTACATCCAAATAGGCAGTTCCTTTTGACCTTAATGGACAAGTACCACACCACTTTTGGTATTAAACAGGTAATTCCCGTCAGAAAAATTCCCTACTCCGGACGTCAAATTCCTCCCAAGACAACCAATGAAAGGAAATCTCAACCACTGTTGCCATTGCCACCCCAGACTCAAACCATGGATGTAATAGTGTAAGAGTTTTTACAACCATCCACATCATATTCCAATCCCAATAATTATTGTCTGCCTCAATCTTCTTCATCAGACTCTAGTTATTATGGTCAAACTGACTACAACTATGAATTGCCAAACACTGGACAGATACAAAATGCTTCGTTTGTACCAGCTACACCCAGTTTAGCTTATAATTATCCTACTTGTAATTATTCTGTGAACCAGAATGCTCAACCCTCTGGTTCTTACCAATCCTATGCAAATTTTCCATCTTATTCTGGATCTCAATCCTCCACAAATTTTCCATCTTATTCAGGATCTCAATCATACTCAAATTCTCAATCTCATAACAATCCTTTGAATACCATCTATGTTTATGCATTTCCTCCTACTAAAAGTCTTACAGTTCCTCCATATGTACCCTCTCCTAATCCTTTTTTTCCACCAAGCTCCTATGCTGAATCTATTATTGACTCTGACACACTGAGTAACATAAGGACTTGTTTACGGTGGACTTTGGGGCTGTCAAATGGAATAACTTTAATGGGGAACAACAAAAAGTATTGCACAAACAAATGGAAAAAAAATCCTTAGAGAGGAAATAAATGCCTTTCCCAATATATCTTCTTTGCCACCCTTCCCTAAGTTTCAAAACTAAAATGGGAAATTGTTGTATTCTTGTATTTGTGTTGTATCGTATTTCTACTAATTGGTTTAGGTTTTATGTTAGTTACTATTAATTATTTTTTCCAATATTTCCCTATATCTACCTCGAAACACTGGGTTTAGACTCCGCCTATTCGATTGATGTCGAAAATAAAGGTGGGGGGTTAGGCTTAGTGGGGGAGAATATAGTGGTGATTGTAGACACTGGTTTAGATTTAAGGAAAATGTTAATTTACCCAAAAAGTTCCCATTGAAAAAAGTCTTTATTTACAATAAATAAAATAAATCAAGATTACTTTGGGGGAATTCTGTTTTTATGATATTTATTATAATATACTTGATGTTCCACTTTTGTGCTGGTTATGAATGATCTAAAACAGTTTTTCTTCTTTTTTCTAGTTTAATTAAAAGTATTAAAATTGTATGGTCACATAATTAGTTTTGAATGATTTTCATGAGTAATTAACTCTTTATATTGTATTGAGTATATCTCTAATTCTCAAATATTACCTGTAAGTTGGGATTAACCTCCTTACAGGTCAGTAAATTACTTTTTATAATATAAGTTAATTTATTTGGAATATATTTAAGATATATATTTTTCACATAATAAAGACAAAGTTAACTTACCCTTAATTATGATGTTTTCAGTATTCTTGTTATGACACATAGTCCTCATCTACTTCAGTATTCATAATCAAGACCCCTCCTTGAAGTTTTTATCTCTAGGGTAAGACAAATTATAAGAGTGAAAATCCCTGAAAGAATGATAATTTAATTTAGTAAACATAAAGTTAATACAGTAATCATTCCCATTTAGAATCCTAATTTTTGTTATATTTTTAGGGTTTTGATATTTGGTTCTTAAAAATGTGTCTTAAAATGTGTCTTTAAATTTGAAACGTAAACTACTTCCATCCTAACATTTGTCGTAATTGTGGCAACCCAAATCACCACTAGAAAGAAATTTCTCAACCTTAACGTTCAACATCTTAATGATGAACTGAATAATTACTGACTGATTTAGTTAAGTTAAATGATTGAAAACAACTGTAATTTACTTGAATCAGGTCTTATTATAAATCCAATTATCCTAAATGTTTATATGTGATTGTTATCTTTGCTATAACGATAACAATCACCCCTTATAATATAATCTTAAATTCTATCAGAGTGGTTAGTCATTTGTGATAACCATCTCCCTTTAACACTTTAAAGCTTTGAGATTTTTGCATAAACTCTCCTGACAAAATACCGAAAGTTTTCTGGTACTTCCTGATCTGTAGATATAGAAATTAGAGTATAGAGTATAGTATAGGAAGTAAAATAGTCCTATTATTCTCTATCTGTAAATAAACCTATTTATTTTACTTTTCTTTTCTTCTCCTTTGTCTTAAATTACCTATTCTAAACATCCTTGAAATGACATTCCATCAACAGCGAGCAACACACCCAAGGTCCCTTCAAATGGACCCAGCGGTTAGACAAGATTCTTAGTCTAATCTGGGATGACGAGACAGTCCTCTCCATAATTCGCAAGAGGTTTCTTCATAATTATTTAAAAGTACTTACCTCGTGATTTAATCATATTAATCAAAATTTCTTAAATCTTCTTTCCTTTTTTTCTCATTCTTCGCTGGGAGTGAGTAAGCCGTATTTTATTCATTGAACACATTACTTACTCTCCACCATATATATATATATATATATTTGCTAACTGTCGTCGGAGTTGGATGCAATAAAAATAGCTGGGAGAAAAGGAAAAGAAGAAATGAGAAGATCTAGGATAGAGACTAAGAAGAAGGCTTAAAACTTCAATAGAACTACTTCATAAAGTTCTAGAAGGATTTCTGTTTGAGGGAAGATGTTAAGATCAGATTATTATTAAGTGGTAGCTAACAAAATTAATCAAAATCTTCATAAAATATTTTAATTTATTGAATCAAAAATTTAAAATGAAAATCATAATATATAATAAACAAAATTTAACATCTTTAGCGAACTAAACGAAAGCTACAAACTTTTTAATCTAGGTTCTTTTCAAAAAATTATAATTTATGTAAATATGTAAATTGGGATCTGCAATTGTTTAAATGAGGAGCAAAAAAAAATTGTATCATCAGGTCTTTTAACAAAATATGAATAAAAAACACAACATTTGGAATTTTACAAATAAAGAAGTACGGCTATAATTATAATTTCTGGTCTACTTGTGGATGCGATGTTTCGACGCAGTTGGTAAATATGAAGACTATCTTTGCATGGCTGTTGGGCTGGGAACCCCCTTCGCGACATATAACTTCCAAGAACAATCGCATTATTACAAATGTATTATGCGATTGACACCACCTGCAAATTTAATGCGGAGACAGGGTGCTTAGTGACTAAAACTAAATAATGAAAGATATATATAAATATAATATATTATATATATATAAATCATATAATAATAATTAAGAATATAGTATATAAATATCTTACAAGGCTGTAGACAGGGGATCAGGGGGTATCAACTCCCAAACGGTTATTCCTTAAGTCTCTTTTTGATTCCTTAAGTCTCAATAATAATAATAATATATAATAATAAGAATAAATAATAATAATCTAATAATAATAATGATAATAATAATAATTAGTAGTTTTTAAATCAATGAAAAATGAAAAAGTTCATTAAGGAATGAGGAAGACATCATTTGTGTCCGTAATGATATTCTGACTAGTCAAGAAGGTGTTCGCAATGCATCTATTGAGAGTAAGATATTTAGACCAGGGACTTGAAGACATGTGGTACAGGATTTCCAAGTTTGCAGCATGGATAGCAAATTGGCGTACCTGCGATGGTACGGAATGATGAACGATGATGTATAAAAGATTTATGAATGTAGGATGAAGTGAGCGAAATCGTTGTGATGGTTATGAGCAGTTCATTCCTTCTTCAGCTAAATTCTCTTTCTTTCCTCATTCAGTCCTTCTAAGACTAAATCTTTCTTTCCTCATTAATATCCCTATGATTCGGATCGTTTACTGTATCGTGCTTGTACCTACTGAGTCGCGTTCAGGCTAGAGATCGATGTTGCTTTATCTTTTGATGGGTGGGTGGAGAAAATTCTCGCTCTCCTATCACTCATTTGCTTAATATCAGTTCACATAGAAATCGTTTATGGCAGAGAGCCCCTCATGTCGATGAGCAAAGGCTGGCTGTCAATGCTAAAGTGAGAAAGCTTGCAGCTAATCTCTTCCTCGTTCGCCTACTGACAAATCTTTCATCTCTAGAAACTTCTGTAAATCTTTGCCTTTCCTCATGGTCTATTCGATCTGATCATCCTGGTGGCCAATTCTATCACAAGCTGTAAAAGGCAATAATCTTCGGCCTTCTCGACCTCAAGATAATATCTCGTTAAATTTCCAATACTAGCATTCCCTAGTGATTGGGAAGCTCTCACGATGTCCAGACTAATATCGAAAAAAGACAGCCTCTCTCATCCGTCTGTCAACATGACCCTGTAGCCCTCACTTGAGTTCTAGATCTTTGGAAAGCCCTTTAAACTCACTTCTTAGAAGTTCTCTGAAGCTCATGTCCGAGTGCCCAGTATCTGTGGCCCTCGTTGCCACAAAGTCTAACTTAGACGATGATAGACGATTCCTATCTAACCGATTATGGCTTTTCGCCTGATATGAAGACTACGGGGGAGACATTGCGTGGATGAGCGCATGCAATCCAAAGCCATATTAACCGAATGTCATGAGGTCACGTTCTCTCCAGTAGCTCCCCTCCTTTGGGTTTCCTCGTTCTCTTTTGCTATACATATATCTAGCTTTCTTTCAAACGCTCAATATCGTCTGTTGATGGGGCAACTTCTATTTCTGTCAATATGATGTTCCTCAAGGAACTTGTTTCCAGTTCTTTATCTACTTTCATTAATGCCCTCATATCTGACACTCCATCACTTAACTAACCACTCCTATGACGGTAATTCCACCCTTCATTGTCGCTTTCAATTAACCGATGCTAGGAGGATGACCTTCGATCACCTGACATTTGTGCCCTCTCGTCCAATCTTTCCGTGTGTTCCTATTCTCGCTGACTCTGGCATATGAATTCCGATGGGCGTCGTACTCCAACCTTGTGAAAATTTAATTCTTTAACAAACTAATTCTTTATTCTACAAATCTCCCTCTCTAAAACCCCTTCTAACTACTTTCCTATCTCTTCGACGGTTCTCTCGTCCTCCTGTTGACAATATACACATCCTTGGCCTCAACATACACAAAAAAATGTCCTTGAAAACCTCACATCACAAAGTTGCCTCAGGGCGGCCCTCAAAGAACACCTGGGAGTTTTGTTTAGCACTTTGCGAGACTAATTTTTCTCTCTCTCAGTTACTTCCAGCTATACACAGGGTCTCATCCGCCTTTGTATGAGTACTGGTCTCTCATATCTGGCGGCGGGCTTCTAGTTTTTCACCCGGCCTTTTGGACAGGGTCGAGTCAAAAGCCAAAACGGCCTTTAAACTGTTTCTCGTACTTTCGACTTCACTTGACTCTCTATCATTGTTTGGCGCGATGTTGGTGCCTTTATCTCTTGTCTATAGGTACTCGCAGCCGCAGGTGTTCGAGGGAATCTCACACTCGCTGTACACCACTTTGACGCTCGCCCTCGTAGCACACGGGCGTGCTGTGTTCTGCTCCGAGAGTTCCTGCTGTGATATTGGGCGTAACTCCAGCTCAGTGTCGCTGCCGGGTGCTCTTCCTTCTTCCTGCCACCCTCCTGTTCTGTGGAACTCTCTTCCATCTTCTGTGTTCCTGCTGAAATTTAATCTCCCCTCACTTTATAAGCCTGCGTCTGTGCTCATCTGCGTAATTTGCGCTAGCGGCTGAAATTTTGGCGTGCAACACCCCTCCCTGAACTCAGGGCTCTGCCTCGTGAGTGGTGGTGTGACAAAATAACAAGAACAAAAAAAAAAAAAATAATTTAATAATATTTTCATTAATATAATATTTAATAAAAATTGAGATAACACACTAATATAAATAATAATAATAACAATAATAGCAATAATAATAATAATAATAATAATAATAATAATAATCAATAATAATAAATAATAATAATAATAATTAATAATAATAATAATCAATAATAATAATAATAAACTGCGCACCAGAAGCAGATAAAAAAATAATGAAAATCGGCATGTGTATAAGTTATTGAACAATTTTCGTTATACAAATCTATTAAAGCTCGTCCTCAATATATACATATATATAATATATACTATATATATATATATCTATATATATAAATATCTATATATATATATATATATATATACTACTATATATATATAAAATATAGTTTAAATAGAAATATAGTTGTAATCATGCTCTACTAAATTTAAAAAATTAAATAATAACCGTGCTTATTTAAATATAAAATGTTAAAAACCACTTTAATTAGATTTAAAATTCGGAGGACGACGTTCGGACCCAAAATAGCAGTCCTCGTCTTAATATATATATATATATAATATATATATATTATATACTATATATATATATATAATCTATATATTTTAATATTATCTCTTATATATATTATATCTATATATATTATATATATATATACTATATCTATATTATAACTATATATAATATATATATATATATACATACTTATCTCCCCATCTTCATTGCTGTTATCTCACCACTGGCCATAAAGCTGGTGAATCCTAACTGTATACTCATAGCGAGATACCTAAATGTTTTAAATTGGTAACATTCACTGATATATGTGATTGTTGAACGGTTAAAACTGCTTTCAATAATGGCAACTATTTGTGTCCAGGTTACTCCATTACTCATTTTTGAACCCAAACTATTTCGTCTTTACCAAACATAAGACATAGCCAAGAAAAGAGTCTATTTAATTTAACACTTCCTGCAAGTTGCTTGGAAATAGTGAAACATATTCCTGTCCTTTGTCTTTGTGAGATGCTTGACGATACGACAATTAAGGCATGCGTCTGCACTTTTGTTTGCAGCAAAGCTATTCAACATTTTCCCCGCAAGTCGTGGACGACGAAAAGGGTACTTTCAATCAACTTTCACATCAGCGCAACTATCATGCCATTGTTAATAAATAGGTCAGCTTAACTCAGACAAAGAAATACACTTCATATATACTTACACATACTTATATACTATACTATATATATCATACTATATATATTATATACTACATTAAATATATATATACTAATATACTATATATATATAATATATATATATATACTACATGTATATATATACCATGTAATATAATATAATATAATATTAATGATATATAATAATCTACATATAATATAAATATAATCATAATGTAGATACTAATATAACTTTGAATGGGCCTATTTTAAATAACAATAATGAAACCAACCTTAAAAGTAGAAAATGCAAACTTATAAATCTTAACTGAAGAGTAAGCGGTAAGCTTACCGCTTTATATCTTATATCTTATATCTAATAAGTGAATTCTGTCATAAAAGCCAAGCGTTTTCGCGCATGCGCGATCGAGTAAAATTGAGTCACTTTACGTCAACCCTCATGAGGCCGATTACTTGTCCTCCTCCTTACTTTATTTTATTTTCAAAGGAAAGAAAGGGGTCTTTGATAGAAATGATATTAATCAGTTAAAACAAGTTTGAAGTAATATTTTTAAAAAATGTAAAACTGAAAGTGAAATAAAATTTATTTGTTAAATCTAACCTTATAAATAAGCAAAATTGAATTTCATATATATAAAAAAATATTAAAAAAAATTTATGCATCATCAGTTGCATTAGAGTAAGTGGTGCTTCATCGAGACAATTACTCTAAACTCCACTAGATTCTGCAGATACTATATATATACTATATATTATAATATACTATTATATATATATCATATATACTATATATATATATACTATATATTATATATTATATATATATATATATATATCTATTATACTATAGTATATATAGTATATATTATACTATATATCGTTTTAAATTGCTATAAAGTTTAAATGGAACATTAAAATTAAAATAGAACTGAAAAGAAATAGTACTCCTCAAAAATAAAAAAAAAAATCGAATAATAACACATCTTGGAGAGGTTCATCATAAAAACTATTATAACTTATTCGGTTCGCAATTTATAATTACATGAAGAGAATGAGCATAAGCTCTCCATATCCATGTACAAAGGTATTGTACATGAGAAACGGTTAGTCTTAGGATGTTTTAGGTTAGGTTAGGTTAGGTTAGGTTAGGTTAGGTTAGGTTAGGTTCAGGTTCAGGTTTAGGTTAGGTGAAGCTCTGGAAAGGCTTACAATTGCGAGTTCCCTTCAATGGAGAAAGGTATTTGACACATCATCGATCAGAAGAGCAGTGTCCGTTGAAGAAAATAGTGATATTCTAATGGAAGAGTTATAATAATTCAACATGTAGAGAGCTTAAAAGGGTTTGTGAGAGAGGAGGAATTACGTGTGTGTGTGTGTGTGTGTTGTGTGTGTGTTGTGTGTGTGTGTGTGTTGTGTGTGTGTGTGGAGGAATTACTGTGCTGTGTGTGTGTGTGTATCCCAGATACGAAACGCATACTCCATTTAAGGGAGGACGATACATCTAGCAAAGCAAGCAACAGTGACGTTGTGAAGATATTCGAAGGGCGATCAGGACACCAAATACCTTACAAGATTGTTTAATAAATTTTCATCCATACTAATGAACATTCACCCTTATAATGTTGGCGACGCTAATTATAGAGTGGGCCGGAGAGTAAATCGAAGAGCCAAAGGACAAAAAAGGGGGCAATGGAGGGGGGGGGCAAGAATAGGGCATTTACAACCCGTCCTATTTCACAGTCGGGTAAACACAATTGTCATTAAGATAATTCGCTGACCAGCGCAGATATACACAAAAAATTTAAATTTTGATATGGGGAACGTTAGTCTTCAGAGTAAAAACTCTGTGGGAATACTCTCGATAACTCGGCACACCGAATCATTTTTTTGCGATCTTGAAATGATGATGAATGATGATGATGCTGGATAACTAATAATAATAATAATAATAATAATCACATAATGAATTCTAATTATAATACATATTAATAATAATAATAATAATAATACATAATCAATAATAATAATAATATAATAATAATTATAATAATAATAATAATAATAATAAATAATATAATAATAATAAATAATAATAATCAATCAATACATATAATAATAATAATATAATAATAATAATAATAATAATATAATAACTAATAATAATAATAAAATTGTAATAGTAGTGCAATAATAATGGTGTATGTAATATATGATAACAAACTACATAATAAGTAATAATAATAATAATAATTATAAATAAAAATCAAATAATAATCAATAATTAATCAATAATAATAAATTTAATAACTAATAATAATATAATAATAATAATGAACATTAATAATGAATAATCAATAATAATAATAATAATATTTATAACAATCAATAATACTATTAACATATAATTCAAAAATAATATGAATAAACAATAACAATAATAATTAGTAAATAATAATAATAATCATTAAATCAATACATTATATATATTGAATAATAGATTATATATATATAATTACAAAATAATAATTCATAACTAATAATAATAATAAATAATAATTAAGAATAATAATAATTAATAAATCAATGCAATGAATTCAACTATTAAAACGATAAAATTATAGATGAATAATAATAATAATAATAATAATGAATTGAATAATTCATTTAAGCGATGACAATGATGTATAATTGAAGTAAATAAAGTAATAATTAATAATGAATAATAATAATTGACATTGTAATAACAAGTTGTACTAATAATTTTGTAATAATAGATTGTAGATAATTAAGTAATAATAATGTAATAATAATAATATTATATATCAATTGATATATATGATTAAGTAAGTAATAATTCTTAAATCAGCTTATATATTTATATCATAATATAATTCAATTGTAATATTAATTTGTAATAATAATAATCGATAAATATAACTAATTAATAATAATATAATCAATACATCTAAGTAATAATAAAAATAATGCACCTATAATAGACAATAATAGATAATAATAATACTTAAATAATAAAATAATTAATGTAATTATAATCGAACTAATAATAATAATGAATAATGCAAATAATATTAATCAT
Organism: Trachelipus rathkii; assembly: GCA_015478945.1. Classification (NCBI taxonomy): domain Eukaryota; kingdom Metazoa; phylum Arthropoda; class Malacostraca; order Isopoda; family Trachelipodidae; genus Trachelipus; species Trachelipus rathkii. Next base: position 44,391 of record JABUQX010012038.1, on the reverse strand, counting down.
TAATAATAAAATGAATAAAATAATATATAATAATGATAATGATATAATGAAATAACAATAATAATAATATGATAAAATAAAATAATAATTAATAATAATAATAATCAATAATGCAATAACAATAACAATAATAATAATAATAATAATAATAATAATAATAATAATAATAATAATAATAATAATAATAATAATAATAATAATAATATATAATAATCAATCAATAATCAATCAATAATATAATGAATAATAATCATAATGAAATAATAAAACTCTTTTAATACAGATCAAATGACCCTGCGTCTTTTGTGGTCAATAAAATAAGTGAACTATCAGATATGGGCGAGAATAGATTACATAGAGTTATAATAGTATATAATATAATAATAAATGAATAATACAATAATACTAATAATATAATTAATGAATATGATTAATAATAATTAATGTTAAATACTTCAATAATAATAATAAGTCTAATAATAATTAATAATAATAATATGAAGAGTATATATTAATGAATCAATATAATACATATATTACATAATTAAAAATTAATAATAATTCAATAATAATATTATATATATTATGATAATAATAAAAGTCAATTTGTAACTTATACTTGACTTTATCTAAAATTCATTTGCAAATTACTTGGAAATGAATAATCCTAATTTTTATAAGAAATGACACAACAATATTAGACAATTGAGGATCAGGTAACTCCAATAATAATAATAATAATGCAATAATAATCAATAATAAATAGATTAATAGATAATGTGATCATAATAATAATTAATATAATAATTAAGTCAATTGAAATAATCCTATTTGGCTGGTAATCAATCAATGCAATATACATAATCATTAATTAATAATAATCTTACATAATACATAATAATCAAATAATAGATAGAACCAAGAACATAGTAATCAATACAATATAATCCAATAACTAATATCAAATAATAATAATAATAATCTGGTTTTTGCGTGTGTTTGGTTGGCGTCGTGCCGCTCGTCAATAGTAATTAATTAAGGAAAATATTGTAATGCTGAGTAGGATCTAATAGATAAAATAATGAATAAAATAATAAGTATATACATTAATAATAATTATCATGATTGAATAAAATATACATATTAATGAATTAATCATATACATAAATACATGATCATAGATAATAGAATGCGAAGAATAATATGATAAGGGTAATAATTACGATAATAACTAAGTAATCAATATAATAATAATAATACCGATAATCAATAATAGATATATTACAAAATAGATAATACTATAATAATCGAATTTTAACTGCAAAGCTGCTTCTACTATAACTATTACTTCTACTGCTACTACAACAACTATTACTAATACTACTACTATTAACTACTACTACTACTCACTACTTCTACTACTACTACTACTACTACTACGTACTACTACCATCTCACTCCACTAAACTACTACTATGTAAAAATACAATAATAATAATAATAAAAATAACAATAATAATACAATTGCTTCTACGACAGGTACTACTACTATTACTATAACAACAACAACTACTACTACTACTAATACCACTACTACTACTACAACAACAACTACTACACTACTACTACTACTACTACACGAATACTATAAATTACTACTAAAACATAACACACCAATAATAATAGTAATAATAATAATAATCAACAATCAATAATAATAATAAACACTTATGGTCAATAACTTTAAAAATAAGATTATAATAGTCATAAATGTCTTTAATATTTTCCAAGTATATTGGTAGCCATATTAGTCAAACACAATTGCATCTATTTTTTTTTTTAATTCAAAGCCACATGAAATAGAACACCTTTCATGTCTATAAACTCAGATGCTTTGTTACCAATTTAGATAAAGTGGCGACCCCACACCGTGTAAAATACTTATTATGCTCTTCTTGACTTGCTTTTGATATGATTTAAATGAGCTTTGGAAGGCTTCTTCTTCTTTTTCTTTTTCTTTTTCTTTTTCTTTTTCTTTTTTCTTTTCTTTCTTTTTCTTTTTCTTTTTCTTTTGTCTTTTCTTTCTTTTCTTTTTCCTTTTTCTCTTTCCTTTCGTTCTTCTTCCTTTTCCTTCTTTTCTCTTCTTTCTTCTCTTCCTTCTTCTGTCTTTCTTCTTCTTCTTCTTCCTTGCTTCTTCTTCTTCTCTTCTTCTTCTTCTTCTCTCTCTCTTCCTCTCTCTCTTCTCATCTCCTCTCTCTCTCTCTTCTCTCTCCGTCATCAGTCTCCTGTGCATGACAATCTCCTCTCTAATCTCTCTCTCCTCTCCTCCCTCTCTTCCTCTCTCTTCTCCTCTTCTCTCATTTTTTTCCCTTTCTCTCTCCTTCGTTCTTTTAGTTTCTTTTTTTCTCGCGTTGTTTCTTTTTCTATTTCTAATTTTTGTATACCCTACCATTTTTACTTATTATTATCATTATATTACTATTATTATAATATATATATATATATATATATATATAATATATTATACTATATAATATACCTAGTATAATATATATATATATATATCATAATCATTATATATATATAATATATATCTAATATTTTATCATATATCATTAAATATATCATATATTATATATCATATTACTATATATTATATATAATCATATAATATATATATATATACTAGTATATTATATATTATATAATACTATTCATATATATATATATTGTATATATACTATACTAATATATATATATACTATATACTTATATATATATTATATAATTATACTATATATATATGACCTTATGTATATATATACTATATATATATATATTATATATACTATTTTTTAAAGAGCTATATTATCTATTATATATACTATATTATTATACAGTACTATATCAATACTATATTTATAATATATATAGTTACCTATATATATATATATACTATATTATATAATAATATTACGCCGTATATATATATAATATATATATTATATACTTATATATATACTATTATATTACTATACTATATATATATATATATTATATATCTATTTATCATATTATACTTCTTTATATATATATATAACTAATATATATATATATATATATATATACCTATATAATATACTAATATATATAATATACTAATTATACTACTATCATTTATATAACATATCGGCTGCGGCAAGTCGGAGTCGGAGTCCGTGGAGTCGTGCAATTTTCCCACGAGTGGCAGTCGGAGTCGGGTCGAGAAACTCTTGTCACAGTGCAAGTCGGCAGTCCGCGAGTCGGCAGTCGATAGATGTCTCGTGGTCAAGCGCGATGTCGGAGGCGTCTGAAGTCGGCAAGTCGAAGCCATGCTTCTTCTTATTTCTCCTGTTGTTTTCTGTGTGTAGGATTTTCAGCATAAGAAGAAGTGGAAGTTGAGAAAAGGTCTAACATGTTGGGTTTACCTCCCGATAGAACTGCGCCATCTGCTTAAGGCAGTTGTGGTTAGAGGAAAAGTAGGCGAGCTCAAAACCTGTTTCTTGAGAACTGTTACTGGCAGTTGTGAACATAGAAATCTCCTAGAATAATGATTTCAGACAATAGAAAAGACAGGGAATTTGCTAAAATTTCCGAGTATATGGTTATATAGTCGAAGAATTTAGGGGAAGAGGGTAGATGAAGGAAGTAGATGGAATTTAGTAATAGATTGGCAATAGAGCAGATGCCAGAAGGTAGAAAATTCGGAAGATTCAAGTTGGAAACATGAGAGCAAATGACTTTGTTGTACACAATGCGCAACATTCGCCATTGGATGAAAATTGAGGAGAGATACTGTAAAAGGGAACATATTAAGGCTAAATGTTGGAACCCCAAATAACAGATTTTGCTTTAGAATAATAGTTCAGGGATAGAGGAACAAAGTATGGTGATTCTACATGAAGTTAGATCTTTATGAAGAGAAAGCACGAATATTCCAATCATCTCGAGTTAATGAAGAACGAATACCAAGCACCATATCAAGCAGACGTAGTATTCGCTGTACTACCCATATCACCAGAACCGCCAGTTCACAAGTTACCATTGGGGGAGATGTAGACGAGGAGCATTCTTTGAATGCTAACCCTCCAATATTTCCGAGGCAAAGACAGATTTGACTCGACAATTTTAAATTTGCTAAAAAAATTGTGCTACTGTATGTGTAATGGCGTGATGTGTTGCTTATGACGAAATAGAAAGGAGCAGATGCAGGATTAAGTGCCAGTCTGAATTTGTCCTATTAAGAATTTTCAATATGCGCGATTAAGTGCCGCAGCGGAGATAACTCTCTTTGTAGGTGAGGTCGCGACCAGGGACGATGCAAAGAATTCATTGTCTAGACGATGATCTCAAAAAGCTGCACTTTAAACACTTTCAATAAAATGTTCTTGTCAAAAATGAGTCAAGTTTACTCGTTTTAGTTGATATTCATATGTATTTATCTGTATATGCAAAAATGCTTGTATCGTGTTGTGTGTTGTGTTGTGGTGTGTGTGTGTGTTAAATCCACATAGCCTAAACATGCAGAAAAAAATAATATACTCACTAAATTATCCCTAATTATCATTTTAGTGGAGTGTACAGTCGCTCATACGGTGACAAGAATCAAATTCCTTTTCAAGCAATGCCTTCGTCCTATGCTCTGCAGAGCACGACAATTTGTGAATAACTTTCGTCCATAAAATGTCATTTTGGAACCATATAAATCCCTATTACTCCCTTTTTTATTCTATTTTTTTTTATTTTTATTGATATATCAAATGATAAACCAAAGAGAAGGCATTTTTTTTCCTCATTATAACTTTCACATTGAATGGCGGCGAAGCTCAATGTTTGCCTCCGGGCTTAGCCCAATTCCCTTCCCCCCCCTCCTAAAAATGACATTAAAATCTCTGTGATTTTCAGCCGATTTTGACCAAATAAACACCAAATCGCAGCTTCTTTTTTCTGAAAGTCTGAAACGCTTCGTTTTCTTAGTGTTTTCCTTCATTTTTCCTATTGTTTGTTAACTTTCAATTTTGAAATCTTATGTTTTGACATTTTTGATACTCGTTCTACAAATTTTTTCGAAATGACTTCAAACTTCAACTATACAAAGCCATTGAACTAATTTATCTAAATTATCTTAGAGCGGAATTTTGATATTTGACCCCATATCTGAGTAATGGTTGATTTTCTAATACTATTCTCTTAGGGTTTTCAAATTTGTAAAATTGGGATATTCTTTCTCTGCTTTATCCGATCTGGCATGAAATTTTTCAGCGGACATTTGTAGTCGCGGCGAGATACACATATTTTTATTTAAGGATCAATGTGTATTGAAAATTCTTGATTTTCGTGGAACAAATTTCAAAAGATTTTTTTTGGAAATTCTTAACTTTTTTTTGGGAGTATAGATAAAAATACGTATGCTAGTAAAAGATGTAGTCTCGCTCCGACTCTATATGCTCGAAAATTTGTAATGTCTATAGTTATAATCGTAAAATAAATACAAAACAAAAAATTTCACTTTTTTTCCTCAAAAAAATAATTTTTCGAAAACATTGAAAATACATGCGTAACTTTTAAATAACTGATATTTTGCAAAGTTTTGTTTTTTTAAAAAAATTTTGTCTTCATGAAAGTTTGAAAAAACTACTACATATACAAAAATGATCTAAATAAAACATGATTGTATCTCCCCGACTACAAATGCCTGAAAATTTTTCATGCAGATCGGATGAACAGGAAAAAAAAACATAACTATCCCAATTTTGCAATTGTTGCAAACATAAAACCCAGAAAAACTCAGTTACCGGTTCTCTGAGTGCTAATAAATCACACTAATGCTCAGATTATGAAGTCAAGAAATATCCAAATATTCCCTTCCTAAAATAATTTAAGACAAATAGATTCCAATCTGTTGTCTCTTTAGTTCAAGTTTGAAGTCATTCTCGACAAAAAAAAATTTTGTAGGCAGTGCAGTATCGCATCAAATGTCAAAAACCATAAGTTCAGAATAATCTTGGAAACACCAAAACAATGATTACAGACACAGGAAAAAACACTTCGAAAACCGACGTTCTTAGACTTCAAATTAGCTGCAGGTTTGGTGTTTACTTGGCTCAATAATCGGCTCTGAAAATTAAGAATTTATGTCCATTTTAGATGGGCGGGAGGCAGGGGGAGGGGAAATTGGGCACCCTGTACATTGGGAGAGGAAATCATGGACCCATCTCGCCCTTCTTGACTAGGAATGAAATTTTCATTAAACTTTGAATTAAATTTTAATGGAATTTTAATCAATTATTTGACAATACTAAATATATATTAGTATACATAATACCACCATATATAAAATATATATTATATTAATTAGTTAATATATTATACTATAGGTACTACGTGATACTATAGTTACTAGTCTAGAATATATAAGATCGTATAGTATAATATAATTACTATATAATATATATATATTATTATATATTATTATTATTTATATATATATATATATACTAATATATATAATATAATAATATATATAACATTATAATATATATATAGATCTACATATGAAAGATTATATATGTATATATTTAAGTCATTTAAATATTAATATATAGCTATATTACTTAACATTATATATATATATATATATATATATATAATATATATATATAATAATATATATTAATATACGATATTTTAACTATATATATATCTTATATATATATGTTATAGTATATATATATATATATTAAGTATATATATATACTATATATATATCACCGCCAGATACAATAAACACTATATATATATAATCTTACGACGTAACAGCTAAAGAGCTGAACTTGCACGGATACCTTACCATTTCTCATCGTTATCACCGAACATGGCTTTGGAAAGTATTTTGTAGGCAGCTTCCGCTAACTATCGGTATCCTCTTGATCGAATCCTTGGAAATGAACCCCATATTCTGCGACCTTTTCTTAACTCCCATTCCTCTCCTATTCTGTAAAAAACTACTTCCTCATCTTTGTACCTCCGTATTCAACTTTCTTATGTTCTGTAGATGCTACTCCTCTTCTATCTGCTTTTTACAGATATATCCACAGCCGAAAGACCCCGCCTACGGTCTGGAAACGCTTTTTGCCCACTTCGAGCGCTACTGCCCAAACTGCCGCGGGACTGGTGGTCGTTACTCTTGCACTTCCCATGGTATTGACTACTGCTTCCGGGAAGGGGCTCCCTCGAATCGCAAATACGAGCGAGATCTCTCTGTAGTGTGAGGCTAGTATCAGTCCACTTTACTCATTTCCTTTCACCAAAAACTAATAAACCTTGGTTTTGTAACTCTGGTTAGATTACGGTGTGCTTTCTAAAAAGTATTTTTCTAATATTTTCAAAATTCTATTTCTCCAACCAATAAAAGATTTGGAAACATCTTACTTAATTCTTCTAATCTTAATGAATCTGCATCGCGCAAGATGACTTTCCTTCAAGGAACTCGGCTCTGCTCGGCTGATCGTTCTTTCTCCTTCTTCTACCTGACTTCTTTGTAACACTCGCTTCCTGTCCAATTTTCGAGGTGAATCTCTGTTCGTTGCGGCCAGCTGCCATATTGAAGCCTTCGAACGTAGAGTCTGCGGCACAAAGGATTTGATTTCTAAATTTCGCTTTTAAGGGCTGTTCTCTCTTACTCTCTCTGTGAACTTTCTTCTATATTTCCTTGACGCTTGCATCAGCAGCTGTTTTTAGACGGCCACCGCTATTCATCTCTTAAATCTTTATAACTGGGCTGGGTGTTGCCTCAGGGTTCACTCCTGTTCTATCCCTAAATCCTTTTCACTTTCATTCAATGGACGTTCTCTCTATCATTTTGTGCACTCCCTATTCATTCTTATTTGTTGACTCCTAATCCTTCGAGTACCTTTTCAATTTAGCCGAAGTCCATCTTACTCAGCCAAGCAAGTTATCGCATCCATTGCCATGTATGGTGTCTGCTGACTTGGAGCAGTGAACCTCTCAGGTCTATCCACGTATCTCCCAATTGCGACAAAGATAAGAAAATTATTAGTAGCAATTTTAATAGCCTCAAGAATACCGTTTCTTTTTCTATCTAAACGACAAAATCTTTCACACAACTATAATACCGTTTTCGAAAACACGTAACTCAAACCTTCCTCTGTTCGTGTTAAAACACGACATGGCATCATATCATACATTAAGTTTGGAAATTATAAATCAGAGTAATTGGAGAAAATAAATGATGGGAAAGAATACCCCAAACTTTACCAGTGGATTACATGAAAGAGCGAAAATAGCTGTTTAGTTTGTAGTAAAAGAGTTGGACAGATGGGTTGAGATTATGAGGAAAGTAGAATCACACAAGTCCAGATGGGTTGAGATTATGAGGAAAGTAGAATCACACAAGCCCACCTCATGGGAGGTAGCATGCAATCAGACACTTCAGACGAAGAGTGTCCTGGCTCATTGTAATAGTATAATGAGAGTGGTGCAACAGTTGGACATTTAAAGAGAAATTGGAGAGAGTCTATTTAGGTGAAAAGCTTTAGTTTTCACCCTTTCAAGATTAACTGCTTGAGGAGAACCACCCAAGATACGAGATGACCACACCACACAATTACTTATAAGAATCCTGTAGAGGTCAAGCAACTGTGAAGGTCAGAAGTGGTTTTGAAGACGTCTCACAAAATCTAACTTCTTTGAAGCTATGTAAAGTTATGAAAAGCACATGCTGATCCTTACTTCAAAAAAGATAATAATACATAATTAATAATATAGTAGATAATAATTAACTAATAACATAAATATAATCATAAATAATTACAGTAAATAAATAATAATAATAATAATAATAATAATAAATAATAATAATAATAATAATAATAATAATAATAATAATAATAATAATAATAATAATAATAATAATAATAACAATAATAATAATAATAATAATAATAATAATAATAATAATTGCGTTCTTTTTTGATAATAATGGCACTGGATAACTACCTATAGCTACTACATCATAACAATACGTTACGTATATATACTAATATATATTACATAATATACATGATACAGTAATATATACTAGATAATGCGTAACTATTATTATATCATATACTATATATATAATAATATAACTATATAGTATATATACATATATAGTAATACATATATATATAATAATAGTATAAATATATAGTAAATATATAGTTTCTCTTTTCTCCTCATCTCTCTCTCTCTCTCTCTCTCTTCTCTCTATAGTTATATACTATTCAGTACTACTATCGTAGCGTATATAGTATATATCATAATATACTTCATACTATAATATATATATATATAGCAATAGCATAATATATATATAGATATAGTTATATAGTATATATACTATATTACACCTAATATATACTGATATGATCGTACGAAATATCCTTGTTGTGGAAGTTATAGAAAATAAATCCCTCTTAGAGTTTGAGATCGGGTATTTAGGCATAAAATTTCTTTTAAATATATTTTTTTATTTATATCGAAAAATATTTTTGGTGAAGAAATTATTCGAACCTTAATTTTGTCTCTCCTCTTTTCCATCAATCTTCTTTCAACTTCTTTCTTCTCTTCCCCTTCAGTAAATCCGAATTCGAATTTGTGTGTAAATGTTGAACGCAACTCGAGTGTGTTCATTGCCGCTAATTTCGGAGTCTTGAAAGTTCTCTTGTCAAGATTGTGGCCGCCGCATCGTCTTTATGCTCGTTTAGGTGTTTTGAACTTTAGACGGAAAAATCAATACGAAGGGACAAATTTACAGACGTCACTTTAATTTCTGTCAATATTGTAAATCTTGTTTGCATGACTGTCAGGTATGTTTGTTTGCCCGTCAATTTAAACGCGTCGTAGTAGAATAGAAAATACACCGCGAGAGAGACTCATCGTATTTTCTGCATTAATCACAGGTTCTTTAAAGGGAATTCATTATATCATGATATATATATATAATATATTATTATATATAATGTATATATAATACTAAAAAGTTGCACTCACTATCACATAATATACTATATTATATATAGTATATATATATATCCCTATACATATAAATATATATATATCTATATCATATATAATAATATATATTATACTAATATATTATACATATATCATATATATATATATATATATCAATATCATAGTATATATAATATATATATACTATATATATATAATTCGCCCTTCTGCGCTCATATATAAACACTTCTTACACGGAAGTAGACTCAGAATCACAAACAGAACCACTAAACCACTCAATCCTAGTACTATTCAGTAAACGCCCTTTTTCATATCTTCTTGTGTGAGGAGATGAAAAGAATTGTCAACAGTGTATTGTTCTTCTTGGTGTGAGAAGACGATCTAAAGGCGACACAGTAATGGGTGAGGTTGATTTCGCTAGCGCACTACAATTAGTCTTTGTCAGCGAATGGTAATGCATTACCTTCGGAGAAGGTCGATGGATCGCAGCGTAAAGCGACCTTCGTATCTTTCGGCAAATACTGGCCATAGAAATCGTCTGCGGTACATGGGATGTTAGAGGAATAAATGGCGTGAAGAAGAGTAGAGTAGAGATTTAGAAAGGTTATTAGGTAACTTGCTGTGACTGAATTAAGATGAAAGGGAGAGATGAGGACGAATGATCTGTGGTTAAAAGTGTCTGCTGAAAGTGGAAATGAATGTGTGAGCGGGTGACTGAGAAGGAGTTGCGATTGATTCTGATGAGTGACCTGTGCTATGAAGCTATGGGTGGATTTTGTTTTTATGAGTACTAGAATTCTTAATAGGTCAAATTTAAGTTTTGAAAAAGGTCAACGCGTGTGGTGTTGTCTCGTAACGATCTGTAGGTGATGTTGCAGGAGAGTGTGACTTTCTAGGCTAATTTCTGACATGAAGTTTCGCGGCGACGGGGTGAAAGAAGGTTAATTAATTGTGTGGCGTACTTAATTGGCTGGATAGCGAGTGATCGAAGAAGGGATGGTATAACATGGCTGTTAAAGTGAAGAGAAAATGAGACTGAAAGGAAGAGTGATTTGACTCTGCGAGGCTCCGAGTGGTAGTGTGTACGTAATACATTCTTCGCGCACACAAGAGTATTCATAAGTTAGAGTTGGTTAGTGTAAGTAGAGATGGTATCTATGTGAAAAAAAGTCCGTATGCCTGATTTGATGCTTTGTGAAGGAAAAGAGGATGTTGAAATTCGTGATGTACCGTTAAATCAGTGAGGGGATTAGTGATGGGGATTTCAGATCATAATATTGTTCTATGTAAAATTCTAAGTCAGTGAAGAATGACCACGCGTGAGCGAAAAGTGATAAGGAAGAAAGGTGGGGAGGCAATTAAGCAGTGAGAAGTCAAAGTGAACAGATCATATAAGGAATAAGTTGCGTTCGTAGAGCAACTTAAAAGTAAATCAGCATGGAATGTGAACAAAGGTGGAAGCTGAATACATCTTGGAAGCCAATGAGGAAGCCTATTCTGATAGAAGTAGTGGAAATACATAACATTGTATAGACAGCTAAGGCATACTCAATAGCGAGGCATGCGAATGAACAGAGAATGCAAGCGGACGTTAAAAATAATAAGAGCAGTTTGTATGAATAGTACTAAAGCAAGAATGAGGTCTTTCGAAAGAAAAGGTGCATGGAAAACATCATAGCAAGGAATAAAGCTCGATTAAGCACTTAAGGCCCACTAATTATATGGGACATCCACTTCAACGATTAATTCCTTTAGTTTGAAGCATCTTTTGCTTATAAGTGTCTCTTTTTCGTAGCTAAGCATCTCTCTTCGAACAAAAATTATATTTAAAAGAATTTTTTTTTTTTGATATCCTATTCGGAGAATTTTCATAAGCAGAAAAAAGCCACTAAAGACCATTATATTTACGTGACGTCCTATAGCAAAACAGCCCACATGCAGCACACACCTTAATTGGAATCCCGTGACCCATCGCTATCATGTATTACAGCCAATGGGAGTTTGTTCTCGAGTAACTTATCTGCTTCACAAATCAACGCGACACGTTCAACTATATAGTATTTATTATTATAAGTATAATAGTATATAATATAATATAAGTATTATACTAATATACTATACTAATATATATATAATTATATAATAGTATATATATTTATATAATATATATTATATATATATATATAGTATATATATATATAATATAAGCTATATATATATATACTATATATTATATATATATATAGTAAATTATAGTATATATTATGAATATATATAAATATATATATATTATATATATATATATATATATTATAATATACTATATATATATAATAGTAGTATAATATATATATAGTATAATAATACTAATATATATATATATATATTAATTTGAATTTCTTATTGTGTAAATCTAGTTTTTGGTAGTTTTACAGTTTTTTGTTATACAATTCTTTGTTATAAATGTTTCACCGTAAAAACTTGAAACAGTCATCTACAATTCTTTGATAAGATTTTATTATATTTATATAAGAAAAGCAATTTTTTGACGCTTATTAAAAACGTTCTGTTTCCATTCTTACCTTGTTTAAGCATGCTATAAAACACTTAGGCAAACTGCCTTATATTATATATATATTGTATATATATATTATATATATATATATATTATATATAGTAATATATAATATATATAATATATATTATTATTTATATATATAATAATATATATACCGTATATATATTATTATGTTATATAATAGTAATATATATATACTATGATAGTTATATATTATATATCTATAATACTATATACGTATATATATAATAATACTATATATAGTATATATCCTATAGTAGTAATTAGTATATATTATATAGAAATCAGAGTACAGGACGCTTGGACCCAACTCTTTTGCACGCCACCAATCTCTTTACCCCAGCCTCAACCCATTTTTAAAAAGATTATATAAAAAATTATATATGCTCTGATATTAATAATTCTCAAATTTATGCCTTTTAAAACAGGAAAGCTCGCGCCCTTTCAGGCGGAGAGGTTTGCTCTCATTTTGTTCATCGAAATTAGAACCCTGCACCACTTGAAGACCACCCGACTAGCCTACCACTTGTTCTGAAGGCATTGCTAAGAATTCCCTGGAGAATTCTGCAAGATGTGGACCAAACTTTTACAATTATCAACACACCCAAACCATGGCATCTTTATCTGGACTCCAAGCTTTGTCGTTTTGATATTGTCTTTGATTCAATGATAGTGTACTTTTGATACCGTTCTGAGCAAGACTCTCACTCGCTGTGCTAGAAGCCAAAAGAACGTACATGGATTCAGCAATATGATATCGCTAAACAGATGGTAATTGCGTGTTCTATCTGTTTCTGCGATCTTTTGCTTTGTTTATTGACTGGTGATAATATTTCTGCCTTTGGCAGCATTTTATCACATAGGATCCTAATTAATTTTAACACCTCTATGAAAACACCGTGGTTCAAGAATATTTGCGTTTTGTGTATTATTAGTTAGAACAGTGCCAATCGCACATGCTCATCGTTTGGCAAAATTGAAATTAATGTATCTATCTCCAGCATGAGTGTTTTCTCATCTTTGAAGAGTCCCTTACCTTTATAATATACTATATATATATATAACTATTATATATAGTATATAGTATTATTATATCTATATAATAGTATATATATATTATTATCATATATAATACGTATATATCTATATATATATATATATATAATAATACTATAACATACCTATATACAAGCGGTAGTGCACCACACCACGTTTCTCATAATTCATTAGAATGAATGTACTTATCCGCAAGGAAAATTAATGCGGATGCGGCATTCCGCTACACTCCTAATGGGATAATAATATATTATATATATATTATATATAGTAATATATATATATACTCTTACTACTATAAAATACATATTACTATAGTATATATATGTAATATATCTAGCTATGTAGTGGAGTGATGCACTAGCGTTAATTAGCTCGAATTTTAACATGTGTTGAATTTTAACATCCGCGGGATGCGGCATGTTTGATATATATATATATATATTATTATATATATCATTATATATATATATTATAATATTATACTAATATATATATATAGTTATATATATATATACTATATATATATATATGTATATATGCCTATAAGTAAAAATATAATATATTCGAGCGTTTAAGCCACAATCGTATTAACATAATGTTACCAGGCGTGCGGGACAGGGACCCAACTCAAATGCACCCCACCAACGTACCTCTTTCCCCCAACCTCCGACCTTAATTGAAAAAGAGATTTACAATGCCATTATATAACTTTTCGTGCACATAGTATTGAAATTTCTTTTCAAAGTTATAAGACAGCGTTCGTGCGTGAGAAACATCAATTTTTCTGCTCTTATTTCTGAACGAGGTCTGTTTCTCTTTTTCGCATATACGTAGCCTCAGCATGCCTTAAATACTCTCTCAACTTGGAACACTAGTTTGCAGGACAGGTCAAGTATTTCCTTGCAAGTTTACTTTAAGTGTGGTTAAACATTTTCTGCCCTGAGAATCGTGTTCTCTTTTCGTCTATTACCTAGCCCAGCATGTGCCTAAATACTCTACTCACTTGGAACACTAGTTTGGATGACAGGTCAAGTTATTTTCCTGTGCAATGCTTTACTAGTTGAGTAACAATTTGCTCTTAATAACTTTCCACCAATTGATAGATTCATCATTTGCATCTAGTCGTTTTCTGGTGATAGGTTTCAATCTATTTTCATTACATTCTTTGAATGCGTGTATTTCTCATCATACTGGACTGTAGAAATTACTCCAGTGAATCTGTATTGATTTACTTGTAGTTAGGATTTGATTGAATAATAAACGCTTGTTTATAAGTGTTTTTTCCTTCTATATTTTTTTGCAATATTAATTCGTTTTTTTTTTTTTTTCCTTGTTAATAGTGTGGCGAATTTAATAGACTGTTCGGATGAAGTTTTTCCTCAACTGCCAACACATAAGTGCACGATTAAACTTAGTTCTAATATTTGTTACAAAAAAAAATGCCTTTATAACGCGGGGATCTAAGTGAGTTGCAATAGTATGAAAGTCATTAATTTCCACAGTTTTATTTCATCTTTCATTCTTTTTAAACCGTCATCATTTCTATTCATTTCAGGATAGTTCAAAATGCTTCCCTTAGCGTTGAGATTAATGCATAACACATCGAAGACAGAAGCTTTAGAGGCGCTGATTTTTTTGGTCATAACCTAATCTTCATGTAACTTTTTGCCCTACAAATATCGAAGTTCATTCTGTGAGATCATTGAGTCATTCATTAACCACAGTTGAGTAGAGTCCATGTCTCTCATTTTTAAAGTTTGCGTTAAGATTCATCTAAAGTATTTTTATTATAAAATTCTTTATCAAATCTTCACAATAAATATCATCCGCGCAACATCCGCAGGGGAAAAAGCGCGATGCGGCACTTTAATAATGTCCTTTTTTTCGCCTCCGCGGATGCGGATGCGGATAGCGGATAGTTACCTTGCATCACTAACTATAATATATATATATTGTTATTCGATTCTATTGCAAACATTATTGCAGTTGATTCATATTCGCGTACGCGCGATTACCATTAAAATAAAAAACAAAACAAAACAAATTCAGTTACTTTGATAATAAATAGCGTCTTATTTATTTTTTAAAAACGAAAATAAATATTTACTTGTTTTTTATTTTATAAACACTTTTATTATTCAAAATATTCTTTTAAAAAAATGCGTTATTTAAATATTTTAAGGAACTAATTCATTTGTAACGTCGCTTATCTTTGCCTGTGACGTCACTTCTTACCTTGGTCACTTTGCACTTATTTACATTAGATTATTCACTTAAAATAACACATTATTAACTTTATTCATTTACTTATTTTAAAACCTATTTTATTTTATTTTTTTAAAAAACAAACTTTAAACTTTATTTTATTTTGAAGAAATGCACTTTATGAAACTTTTAATAAACTAAATATTAAATTATTTTTAAATTTTAAAACTTTTTATTTTTTAATTACTTCACTTAATTGCACCTTTATTATTAAAACGCACTGCAATCCTTCTTCTATTGGAATATTTCTTTGTTGTCGTTGATTTGTAGCAGACGTTCTACCCTTCGTTTTCTTTGATTAATTAGCTTTTTTTTATCTTCCATTCCTCTTTCGTTACCTTTTATGGCTTTTGCAAACGATGAACAACGAAGATTCCCTTTCTTTCTTTGACTGGCAGGCTTTTTTATTCAAATTCGTTCCAAATTATTAAAGAACTGTTATAAGTTCTTGCTACTTTGAGATTTTCCAAGTTGTTAGTGATAAATAAGAACTGTTAAAAGCTGTTGGAACCACGAAACATTTTTGATTTGAGCATCTGTTGCTATATGATACCGAAGCTTAGATAGACCACTATTTTACAGATCAAGTCCGAAGGAAACAAATAACACGGATGTAAACTTCAACTTTATTAACAGCATTAAAACCTCAGTAAAAATCGTTCTGAAAACATTATAAAATAATAATGTAATTAAAAATATTTAAACAAGAACAATAAAAAAAAAAAAACACTCATCAAGTTATATAATAAATTTTGAAATATTTCCATTGTAAAATATATCCTTATAATTAAAAATAAATTTACTAAATAAATGTTTGCAATGCTGAAAAATATCTACATTTACAATATATAAAATTATATATATATATTTAATAAATTATATATATATATATTACGTAATTATACTATACTATCTATAATAGATTATATATATATATATAATATAATATATATAGACTGTCTTAATCTATAAATATCCTGTTATTAGTCTACATGTATGGAGATATTTCTTAATATTTACTATAGTATTATATATATATATATATATTATATATATATTATATAATATATATATATATATATATATATAATATATATTATACTTATATATAATTTATATATATAGATAGTATTATATAAGTATATATAGTATATTATATATATATATATACATATATATTATGATATATATACCTATATATGATTATATATATATATATATATATAATATATATATATATATATATGTCTTTCGTTGTTATTTCTATGATTTTTTGCTTTAACTATTTAGCAAAAAACGTTTTCTAATTACCTTATTTATTGCCATCGATTGGCTTTCTCGTTTCCAAGGTCGTCCTTTATTTCGTATTCTACACCCTGTAGAGAATTTTTAATTAATTTTTTGCCACTAATAAGCTGTTTTCTTTGAAGATGACAACCTGCAATGTGCCTAAAGAACTTGCAACGGCACTCCTTTGGCGCTTGCGCACCAGCTGGAATTCATCCGGCTTAATTTATTAATTATTTTTAAAAGAAGGAAAAATGTTTATTTAACATGGGAGATTTTACTATTTTTTCTTTATTATTTATTTAATTTAATTTAATTTAAATCCTTAAAAGACATTACGACTTTTAATATATATTATATATATATATATATATAATACTATTATATATATATATACTATATATATATATATAATATATAATATATACTATATTATATAGCAACCATATGTATCCTAGAATAGTTTATATATATTATTATATATATATATATAATATATATATATACCATATATACTACTATATATATATACCATATACTTATACTATATATATATATATATATATATATTATTATATACTTATATATATATAATATACATCGTATGTATATATATAATATATATATGTATATATATAATAATATATATATATATAATAGTATATATATATATATATATATATATTATATATATATATATATTATATATAATTAATATAGTATATATTATAATATTATATAAATAGTATATATTACTATAACATATATATATATATATATATATAATATATATTATATATAATATATACATAAATATATTATATCTATTAATTAATATATACTATATATAATATATATATATATATACTATACTAATAACTACTAGTATATATATATATATATATATATTATACTATCATATATATATATAGTATATATAATATATAGTATTGGTGGCACCAGTCCTTTACTAAACGGCGTTACTTTTTCTGTAACCGGCAGTTACCGCGGACCTCGTGCAGTTCAAACAAATTTTATCTAGAGTAGTAATCTAATTTTTACCTCTGGTTACTTTATTATTTAATGCACCCGAAAATATAATATAGTACTATATATTAATATATACTACTAATTTGCCTTCATCATATATTTACTATATCTATAATTATTATATATATATATTATATATATATGTATACTTACGTATAATATATATATATATATATATATTATACTATTATATATCATATATATGGTGAAACTAAGAAGTTACCCGCATGATATCTCGCAAAATAAGATAGGTACAAGAAAACTGATAAACAATATGGAATCAACAGCGAATGAAATTTGTATGGAAATGCAAAAAAAAAAAATTATTTTTCTTTTTATTTTCTTTATATCTCCAAACTACGATAGGACAAGAAAACTAATAACAGATTTAGAATCAGCGTATGAAATATGTATGATGAAAGATTTTTTTTTTAAACTAAAAGGAATAGCCCAGGATAAATTCGCGCAAAGATGCAACAGCAGTCGGCGGGTCTCTCGCCTGCCTAGCGGGACGACGCGGGTGGACTATTTCCCCCAACTCCGGGAGGGTCTCCGGAACCCCCGCGTCTTTTGGTATTTGGGTGTCCGCGGGGTTCCTCCGCCCCTCCCCCTACGGGGTATGGAAAAAACGTCCCCCCCCTTGCGTGTCCCACCGTCGTCTCAGAGCCCGCCTAAAAAATATTATACGCTGATTCCCCATTTTTTTAAACATGTTTTTAGTTATTCTTTCTACTATCGTAGTTTTGGAGATATAAAAAAAAAAAAAAAATAAAAATTGTTTTTTTTTCAGTTTCCATACCAAATTTTCATACGCTGATTCCATTGATGATGCTTATCAGGTTTTCTTGTACCTTATCGCTTGTTTTCGATTGATATCGATGTGTGGGTGAACTTCTTTAGTTTGGCCTATATGATTATATTATATATATATTTATATATAAACTATATAAATATACTAATATATATACTAATATACTGAACATTATATAATTATATATATAATATCATATATAAATATTATACTATATATATACTATATACTACTACTATATAAATATATATAGTTATCCTATTCTGTTTTACGACTCCGCCAGTTTTTCTTTTTCTTCTTCTTGTTTTTTTTTTAATATATTGCTACTATATGATACTACAATGAATTTCAGTGGTAACGGACAGAATTCAAAAGTTCGAAATATTTATAATAATTTTCCTTATAATAATGTTCATTTATTGTTCAAATAATTTTTTCAAAAATGACATATCTCGAAAAGAATAGTACGACACTTGCAGAAAACCAATTACATATTTGGCATCAGCGTAAAATATTGTACAAAAATGTTAATATATATATATATATATATATTTCTATATATACTATATATACTATATCTATATACTTATATATATATATAGGGGGCTCGAGCCGACGGGGACAGAGGAGGGGGGAACGTTTTCCATTACCCCGTAGGGAAGGCGGCGGAGAACCCCCGCGACACTAAAATACCAAAGAGCGGGGGCTTCCGGAGACCCTTCCCCGGAGGGGGGAAATAGTCCTACCCTGTCGGTTCCCCGGAAGGCCGACCGAGAGACCCCGACCCCTGTCATCTTTGCGGTTTACCCTTGGGTAATCCTTTAGATTGAAAAAAACACCAAAAAAAAAAATTTACAAAACAAAATATTACTAAAAAATTAATTTTTTAAAAAATTATTTTAAAACATTAAGAACTGTTCTAGCATGTACGCTCCCACCCAAATTCTTTGTTAGCATGCATATGTAAACTTTATGTTAAAAAAAAAAAAATAATAAAAAAATTTAAAACTTGAAAAGTCGTAAAAACTGAAAAGGTCCTATATATTTGAATCATCGTCCGTTACCACTGAAATTGGTTGTTAGGATCATATCTAGAAATATTATCTAAAAAAGTAAAATAAAAAATACATTCAAAACTGACGGAGTTCGTTAAAACAGATAAGGTCCTACTACTACTATATATAATATATATATATATATATTGTATATAACTATATATATATATCTAATATATACTATATATATATATATATGTTAATTTAATTTTCAATTTATTTTTTATAAATATTTAAATATTTGCTTGTATATTATAGAGGCAACGTGTTCGACCTTGTTATGAATCCTGTATCCAGTTAAAACTTCTGTAATAGTATATCAATATTATATAGTATATATATATATTATATATATATTATAGTAATATCATAAAAGATGTTAGTTATATTCTATAATATATATAGTATATATATAGTATATATTATATATATATATATATAGTGTATATATAATATATATATATATATATATATATATGTTCGACCTGTTCAATCTTGTTTCCATTAACTTCTGTTTAAGCTAACGAAAACATTTTGTGTTGGCTCAAATAAATGGCTGATGGAATATTATAATCTCAAATAGCAATCAGGGTTCCGTGTCATGTTTAATTCGTGATAAATATGACTCATCATTCTTGCATTTCTCCATTCTTCGTATAAAGCTTGTCTAATACATTAATAGTTTACTCTGATTTTTGATTTTCAGTGTCAGTATTAAAGAGTTAATTTGAAAAATGTCAGTCCAAGATCAAAATGTGTTTAAAGCTCTACTAGAGGTCCAGGTCTCGGACGGTGAAGCCATCCAGAACGAGCTGCCATTCCACGATTGATAGTATTCGTGTAACGGAGTAATTGTAACTCGTTACTTTTAGCAACAAAGAAACAGAATAAATGGAACAGTATTACTTTTTCAAGTAACGGAGTAACAAGCAACGAAGTTACTTTTTCCAGTAACCATGCCCAGCACTATTATATATATATATATATATAGTATATATTATATTATATATATATATATATATATATATAGTAATATACTATACTATCATATATATATATATATATATATATATATATATATATATAGTATATATATATAACTATATATATATATATATATATATATATATTAGAGATGGACCAAATATTCGTATTCGCATTACCGAATGCGAATATTCTTCTGATTCTTAATATTCGCATTGATATTCGCATTTCGAATATTAAAAACAAACTGTTCGCATTCTCATTCGGATACATGCAAATGCAAGTATATAAGGTCCAATGGGACTTGTTAGAAAATTAAGCGACCTTTGTGATAAGTTTTTAATTTAGGTGGGCGGTGATGAGAACGAAGTGGGCAGTAGCTAATATATTAAATATTTTACTTCGATTTTTTAAATATTTCCCTGAAAAGAAAATCTGCAACCCTTCTTTGGTCTTCTGATTCTTGTCAGTTGCCAGTTGTTTTCAATCTTTGTTTGTTGGAAGATGTTTATAGTGTCTTGAAATAGTTTTTTTTTTAATTCATATAGCTCATAGTCATGTCAGAATCAAAAAAGAAAGTCTGTAGGCAGTACATTATGGAATATTTGGAGTTTGGATTTGTTCCATTGCCAAGTAATTCACAGTAGCCATTATGTCTTCTCTGTGAAAAAGTATTTACAAACGAAACTTTGAAACCATCCAGGCTTTTAGACCATCTAAGAAAAAAGCACCATGCTAAGTTAAAAGAAGGCTTTCCTTATTTTAAAGCACTTCGAGATAAATATCAAAATATAAAGTCCATTCAAACAGTGTTTACCAGTGCTACATCGAAAATTGATGACGGTTTAATCTGCTCATATAATACCTATTCTCAAGAAATTATTGCCAAATCAGGGAAGCCTCATACCATTGGTGAAGAACTACTTTTGCCAGCTATAGAGGAGGTACTTCGCACTGTGGTACATCATCCTTCACCAAGCCAAACTATTAAAGCAATTTCGCTTTGTAATGATTCTATTCAGACGAGGATTGATGAGGTGGCCGATAATCTTATATAATATACCAAAAACTCAAAAATTTGGTTTACAGTTAGACGAGCCTACTCTGCCTGGCAATGAATCATTACTTTTAGGTTATGTGCGTTTTATTAAGGATTCGAAAATTGTTCAAGAGTTGCTTTTTTGCAGAGGAGCTTGAAATGGACATATATATACCCAAAGGGTTTAAATTTGTAAAAAAAAAAAATAAATAATCTGGTTATTTAGAGTTCTCTAACGAATCAAACAAAACTTACCTTAACCTAACTTAACCTAACCTATTCTAACGCCTTCTGCGGCCTGTACAAGAAATTTTTTTAATGTGTCGACTCGTTTTCCTGTCGACCATTTCTGCTAGTCCCCCCTTGAAACAGGCACCAAAGGCGAATCAGTGTTTTCCACTGTAGAACAATATTTCAAAATGAAAGAAATTCCAAAGAAAAATATTATTACTTGTGCGACTGGCGGCGCACCAGCACTAACGGCGTTATGGAGGGTTTCTTTAATTTTTAAAGAAAGCCGTACCCAATGTTCTTACAGTGCACTGTGTCATTCATAGGCAACATTTAGTTACAAAGAACTTTAGTGACCGACTTAATAAATCCCTTGGTATTCTTATCACATCAATAAATAAAATTAAATCTCATTATCTTAATTCCCGATTATTTCGACAGCTTTGCATCTTCTAATGAAGAAGGAATTTTGAAAGTTTTGTTCTACATTACGAAGTTCAATGGCTATTCAAAAAATGGTCGATTTTGTTCTCTCTTTAATTCTGTCACCGAATTTTTTCGAGGATCTAAAAGTAGCCATTTGAGTGAAGAACTCGAGGCCTGCAAATGTGATATTGCGTATATGACTGATTTATATAGTAAACTCAATGATATGAATTTGCAGTTGCAAGGCAGTGATATAAATCTTCTTAAAGCAAAATCAGTTATTTGCTCATTTATTGCGAAGCTTTCAGTATTCAAACAAAATATTGGTCGTAGGGAGCTGTCTCAATTTCCGAATATGGCACAGCTGGAAAACGATGGTAATTCCATATTAGATGACGACCTCCTGATTTTTTGTGACCATTTGAACTTATTGCACGAGGATATGAAGCGCAGATATCAAGATCTTGTAAATCTCCAAGTACCAGATTGGTTAATCAATCCGTTTTCCGAGTTAGGAAATGGAGTCCACTATGCAAATGGAGTTGATTGATTTACAAAATGACTTCGAATTAAAGCCCCTCTTTAAACAATCATACCAGGAATTTTGGCTACAAAAGGATATTCCTGAAAAGTACCCAAAGTTGTGGGAAGCTGTCAAATTTTTTCTGTTCATGCGTCTTCCAATTAATATAGGGCGTAAGGGTTTTAGCCTGATCTCGCATCGAATGTCTTTATACTTAGCAAGAAACCGCTTACATCGTTTGAGGTGATTTTTTCGCTCTTCTTATAGCAGCATTAACCGTATAATCGCTATATCTCTCAACACTGTCCCCGCCAGCTCAAACACCAGACCGCTCAACCCATCACATTATACACTATATACGTAATAACTCATACGGTGGACGTTAACTCATATACGTTTTTTATTTGCTCACTGATTCTGAAATCATATGCCTTTTTATAGAATAGGATAACTTCTCGTCCTGTTCTTTATCTCTCTCTTTTCCTGTCCTCCTTCCCTGTTGTTGTCACCTCTCGCATCACCCGCAGACAGTCCAACCACAGACACGCAACGCCACAGCTTACTCTCATCATAAACGAGCATACCCCTCGTTTCACCACATATCCTGAGCCAAATAAACATGCTCCCCTCACTACTTTGATACACCTCACCCTTATCAGCTCCCCCCTACTCACCCCTCCCTCATCCACCTCATCCCTACTCCGCGCACTGGTTAGCACTCCGCGCTGCTTCTCACCTCGACTCAGTTTCACAGTTCCCACCCCATTACCTCACACCGCGCCCTCACCACCCCTCCCGCTTCCCCTTGCCCTCTACCACACACACGCTTAGTCGACCACCCAACACACACCCCATCACCCCCTAAGCCCCCACGCACTTGCTAACGCCCCGCACCTATCTTACACTCAAACCTACCCCTTACCCTAATTCGCGCCGAACAACAACGGCACCCGCCTACACACACACTCTACTCTCCGCACTCTCTCACTCTTCCATGCACGCTGGAACCAGCAATCGAACCACCACACACACACCACACCTTTTCTCTTCCCTGCACGACGCACTCCACAACAACCAACAAACGTCTACCCCACCCGCCCGCCGTAAAACCCTTTGTTACAGCGCACCCAAATTCCCTCTTCCCGTAGCTACAACCACCCCACCCCCCCACGCTCACCCATGGCCTCCCCTCCATCTGATGTGCTTCACCTCAATAACCTGCAGGCTCAGCAGCCATAACCCCTCTTATCCTGTCCCACCCTTCCAGAAGCATCAAACCACCCACCCCCCCCCCTCCCCCCGCTCCCCTGCTTCCCCTCCGCTCCAACCCCCTCCACCCCACCCCCCTCTCACCCCACGCTCCTGACTCAGCTGGACCCCCATCTTCGATTTCGTGCTACGACTCGGAGTGTTCACTAACGGCAGTTCGCATCTAGCCAACCTCTCGCGTCACCTTCGCCGCAGAGTTACCCCAAAGATCCCTTCCGACCTCCTCTCCGCGCCGCTCCTCCCTCAATGCTTCTCCGTTCGGTAAGCAACGCTCCCTCAATATGGTTAAACCCAAATCTCACCGGAGGGTCGCTCCAATCAACTGGACCCACTCCTCACCCACTCCCCCGTCTCTCTCAGCCCTGTACCATACCTCCCGCGCACCCCCACCCATCTGAACAGCCTCCTACGACCACAGATACTTTCGCCTCTTGAACGCCTGGCAAATAGCCCCTTCCCCGCCATCAATCACTCACTGACACACCCTATTAATACCTTTGCTTTTAAGAACATTTACTTATCCCTGCTTGGCAACCTGCACGAATTCACTCCTACTTCATCCTCGAGCTTCTCACTCATCACCTTTCAACATTAGCTCCTTTATACCCCCCACCTCCACTCCACTCCCTCCTACCCCCAGCGCTCCTCCATTCTCCTCACTCACACCATGCCTCACCTCTCTAGCACCCTGCAACCTCCACTTCCGCCCTGCCCACAGCAACCACCTCCTACAACGTGAGACCCATCAAACCGCCCTTTCCTGACTCAGCATCCCGCAACCTTCCCTACTCGCTAAGACACACCAATTTCACATTCTCTTCATTAGAGAGACGAGCTGTCAAAATAATCGTTGGAACCTTACACCGAGCACCTGACGATTACATCTTTATCATTGATCGCTCGACTAGGCCAACTATGAAACGGACTTATTTCAAGGCGTCACTTAATTTCCTTTGCAACTAAATCGTTGGCCTGATGAATGACAGTCGGCATGTCAAGAACACCTGGGTACGGCGTTCTCTTTAAAATTGCAAAAAACCCCTCTATGACACATGCCTATCATGCGCGGGTGCCGCCGTCAGTCAGCACAAAGCAAAATATTTCTCATTGGAATTTTCTTTCTTTTTGATAACTACTGCTGCTACAGTGAAAACCGACTGATTCGCCTTTAGTGCTTCTTTTTCAAGGCTTTTCTGCTAAAAAGTAAACTCTTGAACAGACTTCGAATCTTAATTAAAAACGCACATAACCTAAAGTTTAATGATTCCATTGCCGGCAGAGTAGGACTCCTCAAACTGTTGAAAACCAAATTGTGAGTTTTTTTATAATTTTTGCATAAGGGTTTCATTCAATGTTACTCGGCCATCTCTTCAAATCCTCTCTGAACAGAATTTTTTACTAAGCGTAATTGCTTTAATAACTTTTGGCTTGCGTGAAGGATGATCATGTACCACCAGTGAAAAATGTACCTCCTCTGAACATCTTTGCTAGTGATTTTTGCCTTTTAAAATCTATTAAAACCATTAAAAAGTACATTAAAACCATTCAAAATGGCATAAACCCCAATAAAACCAAAAAAAAAAAAACATTGGTTATATTGTTTAAAAAAACAAAACAATGTTTTTTGTTTTTTTTAAAAAAAACATGTTTTTTTTCCAACCCATATAGTATATATATATTATATATATATATATATATATATATATATATATATATATGATATTATATATATTATATATAAATATATATATATATATATATATATATATATAATATAATATATAATATATTAATATAGTATATATATTTATACTATAGAAAAATACCCAAGATTAAATCGCAAAGAAGGAAAGAGTCAGGGTCTCTCGCCCTCAGGGGGACGACGGGCTTATTCACACTCTGTCCCTCCGTCGGCTCGAGCCCTTAAAAAAGAATAAAAAAGAAAATTATAAAAAAATTAACAAAAATTAACATGATAAAAAAAAAGCAACTTGTGGAAACTCTCGGGATCTTTCTTATTTGAGTTTTAGCCTAACCACGTCACACTGCGAGGGATGCGACCAGAGCAGAGTTCTGCGATTCTTCGATTATCACGCCCACTTTATGTTAACTTCCTTTTATAGGATAAGTGCCTATATATAGGGATGGGGGCCGGTAGTGAATTCAGCCGATACGGATTATCCCGGCTGAAGCTATCCGGGCCCGGCCGTAGTCCGGCAGTCTTATATATAATATTATATATATATATGATATATAATATATATAATATATATTATTATATATATATAATTATTATATATATATATATATATATATATATAGTATATATAATATATATATCATACTATATATATATAATAATATATAGGGTGTCCCACGAGTTATGTTACAGCGGTGTATCACCGTACGGGATGTTTAAGTAAGAAAATGTGTAAGAATATAAGTTCGATTATTTAATTCATTAAGAATGATGGGATATGTTACGTTGGTGTCTGCGCACGCGCAATACGAAAACGCGCACAAACATGCGAATGTCGAATGGGATGATATATTTTTTTATGGCTTCTGTGATTAAAGCAAACATTAAAAATAAGGGTGGGCTCTTCCTCAGGACCATTTTTTGATACGGATTGTTTCGTTTCACAGTGCAATGTACCATAAACGCGTCAAATGTTTACCAAACAATACGTTTTAAAAGCGTGAATGTGAAAAAGGTTGAAGAAAACAAGTTAATTCAAGACAGCTACATTAATATCGAGACAGTAACTTTGTAATTTACGTTTGTTATAATAGTTATCATAAGAAATTTACACCATGAATTCTATCCACAGCATGCAAGTAATGGAGAAGAACGTCGAGTCGGTTTTCATTACCATGTACATACAGTATTTACAAATGTTGTTTGAAGACGCTTCCACTCCACGCGAATTACATGCCTCAGCCCTCTGGCGCCAGGTTTCATTGCATGCCAATGACATCGATTGCCGGGTTTGATTCCCCTACTATGCGTTGGTTTTCATTCGATACGCGAGATCATCGGGCAGAGGTTACTGGTCAATAAACCGTCGTCACGATATGTTGAGAACCCCCACAGAAAGTAGTCCAGTGGTGTTAAGTCGGGTGAACGCGCAGGACATGAAAATGGAACCAGATCTTCCGATCCGATCTTCCCGGAAAGGTCTGTCGAGGTAGGTCGCACTATAGTCATGCATTTATTTGCTGGGCACCATCATGTTTTGGTAATATATTCTCATTGTGTCTCTAAAGTAATATCACTCAGGAGGTCAGCAAGGACGGTCTGCAGGAAATGGATGTAACGCTGTCCTGTCAAATTTCCCTCGAGAAGTAAGGCCTGATAATCCTACTATTGAGAATACCACACCAAACGTTGACTGAGTATGAGACCGTGATGTCTAGTGAATGTTATATGGGGGGTTGTTTCCGCCCAATGTCTGAGTTCACCTGTTATACATACCGTTATGAGTGAAAGCGAGATTATCGGTCATAAGATATTTTCAATGAAAAGTCCGGTATATCATTAGAAAGCATCAATGACAGCCAGGAATTTCCCAAGCGGCCCTTTTTGGTTCCACGATGCAAAACCATGCACCAATGTATGGCCTATATGGATACATGTTGTCATGCAAACACGAATCCGTTCCGCATGTTCCCTTCGATATTCCCAAGACCTAACTAGCCTGCCGTAATGAGGACTTTGGATTTTCATGGGTGTATAGCAAACGTCCAGTTCGACGTCGAATGTACGGAACACGACCCCCCTCCCGTATTTGATGAGGGGGTTGAACTATCGACCCTATACCTTTGAAACCGTCTGTAAACTCTATGGAATGTCATGTGGCTCGGCGGTCGTCGATGTGCATAACGTTGTCCATATTCTGCAAGCAGCTCTGTGAGCATTTCTGTTTTACGTAATGTACACCTCCAACATTCACGCTTTTCGTCCTGCGCGATAGCTGGTCACTGGGATGTTTCCAAGATGTATTGGCTCTGACTAAAACAAACACTCTGAAGTTAAACGTTTCACTACACTATTATTTACGATAACTTTGTTAGGTTATGACATAACCTCTTCAGATGATATGAAGTTGGCTTGTACACCATTCATATGACAGATTATTATTAAGGCTACTTATCAATGTAAATCTAAAAGGTATGCATTTGAGGTATCATTTAATTAAAATTCATCTGTCTAGCTGTATCCAGAGTATTTTTTAAATACTATTGGAAATGACTAGTTGTATCTTAACCTTAATAATTTTCATATTGAACGTTTCTGGTCTTCTTGTAAGGCACATTGATGTTACGGCAGACTTATAAGTTGTTTAGTTGGGCACAATGCGTGACACGGAACAACCCCTATCAATAATGTCTGGTGAAGAAGCCCACCTCATGTTTTTATGCGCATTTCACAGAGATATTTCATAAAAAACTTCATTCCATTCGACATTTCGCATGTTTGTTGCGCGGATTTCGTATTGGCGTGCGCAGACCACCCAACGTAACATATCACCATCCTCCTTAATGATTAAATAATCGAACTTATATTCTTACACATTTTCATACTTAAACATCCCCGTCCGGTGAATACACCTAGTACATTATTTTGAGACACCCTATATATATATATATATATATATACTTATTATATAATATATATATTATATATATATATATTATTATATATTTATATTA